>JAJAGP010001706.1:20944-167349 GCA_025084515.1 Ancistrus triradiatus
GCCCTAGGCTTGCTCAATTTGGGATTGGACGTAGTTATTAGGAGATAATCTAAACCTGTAAAGTTGCTTTGAGACAATGCTCCATTGTAAAAAGCGCTATATAAATAAATCTGACTTGACTTGACTTGACTTCTGTCAAATCCGCAAGCCTTTTAGCCATGCTGATATCTGACCTGCTTGGTTCAGTGGCACAAGAACTGAGCAAGCAGTTATTGGAGTGTTAGGATTTCACTCAGTCATTCACTAATTGCTTGTTTACTTCATTTTGTTGTGTAGGGGGAACAGTAGCACACAGTACAATATGATTGCTTAACTGTTTTGTTCAATATTTCAAGGTTAAAATGGTGACTGGAATTGGCCAGTTTTCAGCATGTTTGACTATAACTGGTGAACCGGTGGACTGTGGTAACCTAGCGGTTAAGGTACTGGACCAAAAGGTCCAGGGTACAAATCCCACCTCTGCCAAGCTACCACTGTTGGGTTCTTGAGCAAGGCCCTTAACCCACAATTGCTTGGATTATAAGGTTGTATCAGGTGTAAGTCGCTCTGGATAAGGGCGTCTGCTAAATGCTGTAAATGTAAATCCACATGCATGAATAGCACAGTGCCTTGAGTAGAATTCAGTTCATGTGTGTAAGGCTCTTTAAACTCGCTGTTAATGCTCAACCACTCCTTTAGTTTCCGATTCAAAAGTTTAGCGCGTGGCTTGATGGTCTGGTTCAGTGGTTCTTGTGCGGTTGTGAGCTGTTTTGTGTGTGTATGGCTTTTTATTAGTTGATAAAAGCTCAGTGTTTGCATGTTTTTAATTGTGTTGTACCATTTATGCCTGGGAATTGGCATTACTGTCTTGGTTTGTATACGCTGTTACCTGTGGGTGAATTGCAATTCAGCATCTTTGCTTGTACTTGTACCCATGCACTAACTGGTAAAAGGCTATAATAAAGTACAGTTTGAGCAAGTAGTAAGAGAGTAGAGCCAGGTACAAGCCAACAGCCCTTGCTATCTTTTTTTCAAACCAGTTGTTTTTGTATGCTGTCCTTTATAATTCAGTAGCCAAAATCAGAATCGGCCAAGTCATGTTTTTAAATTGGAATCGACCAAAAAATCGGGGCATCTCTGTTAAAAAGAGCCTCCCAAATGCTTATTTCATTTGCATATATTGGAAATCCTGTCCTGACATTCGACCCACTGACAATTTTTTAGCAGAAAGTAATGCTTTCGGGTTTCAAGAGAGCTGCCTTGCCCCACTTGAAAAAAGTAAATGTAAAGCTGGCTGGAGACAAACACATGGAACAAACTAACTGAGCATAGGGAACAAAGGATTGAGCTTGCTGCACTCTGAAAGCACTGTTCTGTGCTCGTGGTTCTTTCTATGCACAGGTTTTGGCTGTCCTTATGGTCTCCGTTAGTGATGCTATTTAAATGCCTTGCACGTGGATGTGGCTTTACCCCAACTGCTTTAAATACAGAGGATGTGATTAAGGAACTGCTGGACAGGTGAGAGGAACCAGTACATAGACACTGAAACCACCTGGTCCATGACAATGTTTTAGTAGCTGTTATGCTTCATATTAAGATGAATGCCTGGACCCAGGGGTTGCCAGAAGAACGTTACCCAGACTATCCCAAGCCCATTGACTCTGCTTCCTCCTGAAGTGCATCCTGGTCCCATCAATTGCTCATCTAAAAGGTACATTGTACCTAGCTTGAAAGGAAAAGGGAACTCCTCTGATGAGAGTGTGTTTTTCTGTTGTGGACAGAGGTTAGCATGGTTAGCACTGGCCGGTCTGTGACTAGGCAACCCCGTACGTCTGCACTGTGTGACACATTCCTCCAGTATCCAGCAGTAAACATATTTGGGATTTGTACCACAGTAGCTCTTCTTCTGTCCATTCGGACCAGATGGGCTAGTGTTCGTTGCTCTTCGATGAGCCTTGAATGGTATCTTGAACGGTTCATGATTTGTCCCCCCTCAAACTGCGGTCATGTGGCACTCTTTACTGCTGACTTACTGCTCCTTGCTGCTCTGACCAGCTCATCGGACATTGATTAGTCTCTTGTTATTGTCACTCAGGTCTTTAAGAATCAACATTTCTCCCACATTCAACACATCGACTATGAGAACCATCATCTAATGTATCCCAGAACTTAACATGTGCTTAACATAGCGTGTGGGTGGCAAGATACCAGGGTACCTGATTGGTGGAAAGGGTTTTTTTTTTTCTTTTGATAATTAATAATACTATATAATAATAATAACAACAATAATAAGTTGAGCAAAACAAAGAGAAACATCCATACATCCACGTCCATATTTACTGTAAGATCTCATGGCCAGTCATTTAGGAAAATAGCAAAAGTTTGTGAAGTTTCTACAAAGTCTTGTGGCCCAAACCATCAAACCCTAACATGAAATAATGGACTCTTATGAAGCTTGCCCCAGGAAATGAAGACTAAGTGCTAACTCTGCTGCTAATGACAAGCGTATTAGAGTCATTAGCCTAAGAAATTACCAGTTATCAGCACCACAGATTACAGCTGAAGTAAATTATTTTCTGAGCTCTAGCAGCAATCTCATCTTGACATCAGACATTAAGGGGAGTTTCTGTAAATCACGTTTTTATGGCAGAATTGCTGCAAAGAGACCTCTTCTGTGGGACATCACAAGAAGAAAAGAAAAGACTGGGCAGAAAAGCCAGTGAACACTAACTTTTTGGCATCAATCAACTTGTGAGGTGATGTAAAGGTGTATGGATGAGTCACAGCAGTATGCAGCGGCACGCCATGCCATCTGGTGCACGCCTAGTTGGACAGTCATTTGTTTTCCAACAACAAAACGATGTTAAGGATATCTCAAGGTTGTGTCAAAAGTATCTTGCTAAAAGGGAAAGGGACTGCTGTGATAGATCACTTAGTAAGATGAGTCGGAATGAAGAGTAAGGGCAGGGCAGGGACCTTGCTTTCAGAACTTGAGAATTCCTTCAGGATTGTCAGAGAAGCATTCCAGGTGGTCACTTCGAAGTTGGTTGGAAGAATGTTAAGAAGCTGCAGTGCTGTCATCAAAACCATTGTGGCTGTTGTGAAGAGTATAGAATATAATTTAAGTTTACATAGAACACTTTGCTTGGTCAGTGAAATATGAGTTATATTGTTTTATTGCCCCAATGTCTTTATTACAATGGGTGAATAAACACCAATATTGGAACAGGTGGGGAAAGAAAAAGTGATTAAAATGCTTTGAATGCAGGTGTCCAAACTTTTGACCAGTACTGTATATACACTCCCTGGCATAAAATGATTCAAATCAGCAAATACTTGAGTCATTCTTTTCATCCTAACTGATACAGGGAGTAACTTCTAAATTCTTAAATGTTGGAGGCGTCTCCGTAGGTGTGGCTAGCTCCTTTTTAAGTAAAAAGTTTTGAAAGGACTTTGCCTCTGAAAATTTTTGAACCATAGTAAGTATATGGTATAATATACATAATGTTTTATAGAACATATAAGCCATTTGATGGCTTTCTGGTTCATAGGCTCAGCCTTAATGGATGTTTTCTCAGATTTGTTGGTGTGTTTCCCCTACCCAGAAAGTCAGGTCTCACCCCTAAAGCTCTGATCCTAGAGTTGCCCCTGGACTTGGTTAAGAAGTGTTCAGTGCGTTTTTAAAACTGTGCTGGCCTAGAGGTTGAGGTATTAGGCTATGCACCAGATCGGTTCAGATCCCACCTCTGCCCAGCTGCCACTGTTGGGTCCTTAACCCACAACTGCAAAGACAACAATTGTGCATAACTGTGAAGGCAACTCACAGGGCTGGGACTAAATAGGTGTGTGGCCATAAGTGATCCACTTGTTAGTGAGGCTAATTGGAATATTTGCTAGGGAGCATATAAATTGGACTCTGGAGTGGGCTCAGATGTGGTCTGATGATTCCAGACTTAATTTTTACCCAGAGCTATGGGCATGTCATGGCAAGAAGGGAAGTGAATGAAGTGAAGCACACACTGGCAATGCTATGGTCTGGAGTTGCTTAAACTGGGCAGGTCTGTTCTCAGCCATGTTCTGTGACAGTAATATGAAGTCAGCTGAGTAGCTGAATGTACTGAATGACCAGGTTATGCTGTCAATGTATTTTTTCTTTATATTTTTTGTCTGGCACGTGCGTAGTCCAACATGACGATGACAAGACCGATCTGGCACAAAGTTTGAATGAAGAATCATTGTCAAGAATTCATTGGACACCACAGAGCCCTGACCTTAGCCCAACTGAAAGTCTTAGGGGTGTGCTGGAGAAGGCTTTACAGGGTGGTTTGACTCTTCCGTAATTAGTACTGGTCAACAATTGATCATCAATTAACACAGCTCTGGATGGAAATAAATTCATTTATGTTTGCTAGTGGTAGCCTAGCGGGTAAGCTACTAGACTCTGGCCCAGAAGGTCCAGGGTTCAAATCCCACCTCTGCCAAGCTGCCACTGTTGGGTCCCTGAGCAAGACCCTTAACCCACAACTGCTTGGATTGTAAGACTGTATCAATTGTAAGTCGCTCTGGATAAGGGCGTCTGCTAAATGCCGTAAATGCTAGCATTGATGCAAATACTGCACTGGAGGTTAGAATGAGCAGTTTGTTACCACAGCTCAGGTTCAGCCCAAGAACCCAGAAGTGGGTACTGCTTGGACAGAGCTCAAAGCTTTACACACATCTGTTGCAGCTGTTCTCAGTGGATCAGCAGCCACTAACAGATGCATTGTGGAACCATGTAAGCCTTTTCTGTTTGTGTAAAGCAAGCCATGTAATTGCATTGAATTAGTTTGATGTGATTACAGTTAATTAGTGTAATTAGACATGGTACAGTGTGGCTACATTGTGATTACAGTTCCCCTTTAGTTCAGTGTCCATCTAAATCTGACTGTGATATTCAGTCCTTACATTTGCCCTTCAGATGTGAATTGTTATATTGGACATTTTTGGACGTTGGGTAATTGCTGAAAATGGTAATGTATTAATTCCTCTAAATGCAAGCAGAAAGAATGCTTTATGCACATGACTCTATCTGTAATGATCTAATGCTCTATCTACATTAAGCAGTGATGCAGCAGAGTGCAGGCTCAGTGCACTGGAGCATCTTCAACCCAGACTCACATTTACAGTCAAAGTGCTGAGGTCGTCAGTTACAGAGTCTTTCTAGAATTGTGGCCAAGTGCATTAGCTTGAAGGGTTTTTAGGAAACGCAGAATGAGTGTTTGTTCACAGCATGACATTTTATGAATGTCATTTAGAATGTACTTTTCCACACAAGCTGAAACTGTTGAACTCTAACATGGTACATAATTGATAATGCAATATTCGGACGTGTCTCTGATACAACTCCGGACAACTCCTGTGACTTTGATTTTCAACGAGTTTCTTCCTCCATCATGAATGGTAGGTTTAATTGCTCGTTATTTTGTCCTGTGCGGAAATAATGTTTTTTTTTTAAGTCATGCGCTATTTATTGGTGCAAAAAATTGTGCCTCAGTTGTGATCATGCTCAGCTGAATTGTAATTTGCGTTTTAATTTGTTAACTCGCGTGACCAGTGATTACAGATTACTGCTCCAGTATCTCTGGAGATTTAAAATTATTTTATGGTGCTCGATGTTGACAGCTGGTGCATCTGTTTAGCTATCATGTCTGCTACCTGGTTTCAGTGTTCTGAATTCTGTCTTCCACACCCCTGACCCAACCCTAGGTAATTTGAATTGCCAGCATTTTGATTCCTTTCACCTGTCTCACATTTCCATAATCACGTCTCCTGCTATTTAAACCCCTTGTTTGAAGCGGCCAAAGATGCATGCTTTCAGAAGTTGTGTATGCCGAGTTCAAGCCTTTGTTCACAATACTGTGTTCTGTTTGTCTTTTCCCTGGCTCAGTCTGACAACCTTTTTCTGTTTCTATTTTGCATTTCAACTGAATACCGAAAGTAATTTTTTAAAAATGTATATTGTAATATTTTGTCCTATGTGAAAATTAAGTATTTATTCCTGTTCTACTAATAAGTCATATCAGCCTGTGGAATCACTCATTTCACCGACTATTATCAGCACACATCCGTAACAAAACAGGTTTTCATAATTCTCTTCAGAGCCAGTGTTCTGTCCTGTAATCCAGCACAAAGTACAGTGTATACAGTGTCATGTTAAGAACAGCATGGAGCCGTGTCAGTCTCTTAGCACTCTCACGCCACTGCTGAATGTGTTCTCAATCTATCACACTTTGCTACGCACCCTTCCTTTTTAGATTCCTGCTATTCGATTAAACTTGGTTACGTCAGCAAACAGTCTAAATAAAGCAGCTCAGCACCACTGCAGACCCACAGCACTGAATTGCTGGTCCTTCTTTATTGCTTGGATCAACTCCCCCGTTTGTTAGGCATTTGTAAATGATGGACATGAAAATCAGACCTTTTTGTTAACGATGACTATACGTGCTTCTTACTGTAGGTTTTTTTATTGAGCATTGTGCTGCTAATGTTTTTTTCAAATTAGTGAATTCAATATTGCTCTTACCAATGACCAAATGAAGTCTGTGTTCTACACTACTTTCTCAGCAACTAAGTTCAGTTGCATCGGTTTGACAATATTAGTCCCATTGTCAGCTAGGCAACTAGCTGCTGCTAACCTGCTGCTTTGTGAGCTCTTAGTACAATAAGTTGGACATTTTGTCTCCCTTGGTGTTTGTACGTTTAAAACATGTTTTGCAGACTGGTTTTGTTGTGTCCATGGGCTTAAATTGTTTCCATATTTCACTTTTTGCTTGTACTTTCTCTATAAGTCATGAACGATTTGTCAAAGTTCTGGTATTAACAGCCATTAACTCTCCATTTTCGCTTCTGCTTCACCGTGTTTACCAACAGGGAGGGGAATCAGCGCTGTGCACATATACTGCCACCATGTGATATATTGATGCAACTACAGACATAAATCCCTGATGTCAAAACTGTCATTTTTAAAAGTACTGGTACTAATATAATATGGTATCCTGCTGTTTTTAATGGCAGCGAATTGCGATACTTTTCTAGTATTGGTATATCATGCAGCACTAGTCTTATCTTATATCTCATATGGAGATGTATCAATATATCTTATATAATTCACTACATAAATGAGGCACCTTTGTAATGCAAAATGCTTGAGACTTGGTATTGCAACCCTCAGTTCAAGGGTTTTGCATCGCTTCTTTTTAACTATGCAAAGAGTTCATTCAAACCTTTCTAAATGTCTGGTGACTCTCTGGATTTTTTTTTTTAACACCTGTTGCTTTCACTACTGGATACAGCACGCATCTGTTGTCTTTCGTAATACTGCTTAGTGTGCCTCATTTAAAATTGATAAAGATTTCTGGTGTTGCTGCCTCCAGCTGCAAACGTTGAGAAGCAAGCTTTACACGTAACATTTTTTGTGCTCATGTCTACACAAGAGGTCACTGCGCATTTAATCATAAGTTCTTGTTCTTTTTGTCTCAAATGTCTCCTGCCATCTTTCCTTGTGCTCTAACCTGTAATCAGCTACACCTACTGAGCTTGAGATGAGCAATTTTACTGACTTGTTTAGGTCAGTTTACAGGTCACGTGGAGAAAGACAAACTGCTTCTTTGAGACAGCACACCAGTTAAACCCGCTTGCTTCTCACAACCTTGTTTGTTTCACTTTCTGCATGCTTCATAGTTCCCTGAGAAGTTATGTGACATTGCATTGTCACACAAGACAGTTTCTCATTTTATAAATGTGTGCGAGTTGAGGCCTTTTCACACGGAGTCTCGTTTTTTTTACACACGTCAGGTAATTTAATGTCGTCCTTCACACCATGTTCTGCGTTTTTCAGGCTCACCAATCAGAGCTCGGTTGTCAGGCAGAACAGCTAGTCCTGCGTGTAGCGGAGCACAAGAGCAACACGCTGACTATAAAATCATGGACATTAAAGTAAATATCTGGTGGAATATAGCTGTAAGGCTGGAGAATGATGGTGATAAAACTGTGACTGGATGGAACAGGTTTTTTTTGGTCTTCAAGTGCATTCTAATCTGTTCATCTGTTCAAGCTTTTTGCACTAATCTTCGCTCGTCAAATGTTGACGATGTGAAAAGGACACGGCGAGACACGTTAAGAGAAGGGAAATTAAAGAAAGTGGACAGGGAGTTTTCGGTGTTTAGACAAAAAAAATGTCGGACTTGTGAAGGATTTTTGCAGCAGTTTTTTACATCTGTGTAAACAGACTCTGTGATAAGGCCTTTAGAGTGAGCATGTGGGGCAAGAAGAGGTTGAGTGAATTAATCTCGCAGCTTTACTTATCTTAAATAGTAAATAAAAAGAAAATGTGTGACGGTCAGTGTTGAGTTAAGTTAACCAGTGTATGGGGAAACACCAGTATGTTGATTATTCAGTCAGTAATGTGATAAATATTGTGCATTGTGATAATGTCTTGAAATATTGTGATATAATAGTTTTACCATTTCACCCACCCCTGCTTTGTTTGTAACAAGTGGTTATTTGTGTTACTCTTGCCATTATATCAGCTCGAACCAGCTCTGGCCATTCTCCTCTGGCATCAACAAGCATTTTTTCCCACAGAACTGCTGCTCATTGAGGTGTTCTCTCTTTTTTGGACCATTCTCTGTCAACCTTAGAGATGGCAGTGTGTGAAAAACAGTAGATCAGCAGTTTCTGAAAAGCTCAAGACCAGTCTGTCCAGCACTGACAACCATGCTATGTTCAGTCATTTAAATCAGTTTTTGTTCCCCATTCAGATGCTCAGTTTGAACTTCAGTGAGCATAAATTTCTACATGCCTAAATGCATCAAGTTTCTGCTACATGATTGACTGATTAGATGCTTTGCATTAATGAGCAGTTGAGTAGATGTACCTAATTCCCTGTAAGGTTTAGGGAGTTTTTCCCTTGCCACTGTCGCCTCCGAGTTGCTCAAGTAGTGCGTATTAGAGGTTGATCCACTATGTATCAGTATCGGCCGGATCGGTCTGCTATGTATCGTATCGATTTTCGACCTGAATAAGCAATCAGCCCATATTTCTCTAGTTGTATGGCGTGAAACAAATGAGTCATATTTTGTGCGGTAGTTTGCAATTAGACGTTATATAAGGAGGAGGCTGGTCACTGGTTGAAATATGAATGGGACACTGTCAGGGCCAACATGGCGACTGTAGTACAGAAGCCCCGCCACATCATTACAAAGAACCAGTGGGTATATTAGTAAATGTGTAGCTGAAGGTGGCGGCAGGTCTTGTCCCCTTTTGTAGTGGCGGGTTATGCAAATGCACGGTAGCCAGAATAGCCTTTAAAAAATCTTATTTTTCTGCGTTATTTGAACCCAACAACAGTTATATCATTTTTGTCAGATTATACCAGCGATTCTAAATATGTGTTTTAATGTTCATTTCTCTTTCAGTTTTGATGGTCTCTCATTCAAAGAGATAGGAATCTGGTCTTGCATGGCTGGAAAAAACTGCCAGGTGGCGTTACCAAGATGGTGGCGAGGGAACAGACTTGTCCTATTAGGACTTTGCTGCAGCCCAGTGTGAACCCCCTCAGTCACAGGTCCCTGCAGTTCCTAGCTGAAGCACTAGATGAGGGACTAAAGATTTAAAAGATTAACTTTTAGCCCCAGATTGTATTCAGCTGCCTGTAGAGAGAGTTTGTTTTGAATGATGATAAACCAGTTTAGACCATGGATGTGTCCAAAATGTCGTACTTAACCAGGCATAATTAATTCCCTTGAGTACACACTGCTCAACCATTAAAGCAGTATGCTCTCTCAGTAACCTACTACTTGTTCTTGTGTAGTGTTTTGTTGTTGTGTTTTTTTCCCCTTTTTATCGTGTGTGTATGAGTGTAAATTAAAAATATTTTAAATGAATATTCCATTTCTTTTTATTTTATTTAGAGCTCTTTGGACAGGTCAGATGTTATGTGAATATGACATGTCTTAACAGAGAGGGGGAGATGTGGCAGAGTGCATGTTGCATGGGGTGATGCCTAACTGGACAGCGCCCTACAAGAGTGGCAGCTGGAAACGTATTGCATTAGCCTGAAGCTTTTAAGGGGGGTGGAATGGAAGTCCAGTTATTTGATATGATTGATATAGATTTCTTTCTTTGGCAGGTTGTTTATAGTTTATTGTGGCCTTCCTTCATGGGTGCTTAAAATGGAGCTGAACCCCTCTTTAGGAAACTTAAAATCTGTACTGCAAACCTGCACTGTACATCTGCAGAGATGTTTCAAGAAAATAAACAAATGGGAGTGGGTGGAAGCTTTAAAGTGTGTTGCTGTGGTTACATACATTGGTCCGTCCACTCTGTTCGAAACAGAAATAGTCTGAACCTACTTAAATGTCATGTACAAAGCCTGAGCTGCAATGGCAATAAACCCAAACAAACATACATTGGTGCTGTTAACCTACTGGAGTTGGACAGAACGTAGTTATTTAATTTTTTTAAAGAACAGCATGGAAGCAATTCCATTCCATTATCTGACGAGTTCCAACACAAACGCACCAAATATTTTAATTTGGGATTTATCAGTAATTTATAGAATAAAAAATGTTTAATTTCATAAAAGAAAACCAGAGAAACTGATACGAGGTTATTGTGCTGTACTTGATCGTTGACCATGGTCTGATGTTGTGTCCCAGTCATCGGTGAGCTGTTCCCTAACACATCAGTTCTGTGTGTAGGGGCCGGTGTGGAAGGCTTGTGGCCTAAAATGAGCGATCAGGAGGCAGAGGACCTGTTGGACGAAGAGGAGGTGGGTGCACCCGTGCAGATCGTGGTGGCGGATGAAGACGTGCACGAGTTCTCTCTGGATGAGTGCGCACTGGAGCGGATCCTGCTGCAGGAGCATGTCCGTGACCTCAATGTCGTAGTGGTGTCTGTTGCTGGTGCCTTCCGCAAGGGCAAGTCATTCCTGCTGGACTTCATGCTGCGGTACATGTACAAACAGGTGAGATCAGGTTAAGAAATCCGATAAAGAAAGCTGGATTTTTACTCCGTAATCTGATTTCTCAGAGCATGTATACGTAATGTGACCTCAGTAAGGATTTCTGTCTACATTTTTAATTCTGTATAAGAAGCACTTGCACAGACTCTTGAATAGTCTCTCTCATGGCTCTCGCCTTGGCTGAGAGGTCCCCTCTCCCGTGCCAGCAAGAGCAATTACAAGCTTGACACTTCATACTTCATTCGTTTTTAGGCATGGCATGGTGCCACAAGTGGTTAGCATTGTTGCCTCACAGCTCCAGAGATCCCCAGTTTGATCCTGACCCAGATTCTGTGAATATGGAGTTTGTATGTTCTCCCCATGTATATGTGGGGGTTTCTTTGGATACTCCAGTTTCTTCTCCCATTCTAAAGATGTTGGGTTAATTGGTCTGATGATGCTGACATGACACACATAAATAAATTCACTCACTGGCCACTTTTAGGTACACCTTGTTGCTACTGTGTTGCATCTCTGTTTGCATTCAGACCTGCCTTAATTCTCTGTGGCATAGATTCAACAAGTTGCTGGAAACATTCCTCTGAGATTTTGGTCCATATTGACATGATGGCAGCTCACAGTAGCTGCAGGTTTGTCAGCTGCACATCAATGATGCAAATCTCCCGTTCCGCCAGATCCCAGAGGTTCTTTATTGGATTGAGATCTAGTGACTGGAGGCCATTTGAGTACAGAGATGATTTGAGCTTTGTGACATGGCATGAAGTACTTGAAGTAGCCATCAGATGATGATACACTGTGCTCATAAAGGGATGGACATGGTCAGCAACACTACTCGGGTAGACTGTGGCGTTTAAACAACGATCGAATTGGTATTAAGGGGCTCAGTGTACAAAAAAAATCCCCCACACCATTACACCACCAGCCTGAACCGTTGATACATGGCAGGATGGATCCATGCTTTCATGTTTACACCAAATTTTGACCTTACCACCTGAATGTCGCAGCAGAAAACGAGACTCATCAGACTAGGCAACGTTTTTCCAATCTTCTGTTTCACGCCTCAGTTGCCTGTTCTTAGCTGAAAGTACCCTGTAGTTGGGCCAAAAAAAAAAAATGAACGTGTGGAATATCTCATGTAACTTATTGAATAATGTATTGAAAGTGAGTTCCAGCAGTCCATTGGACTTAGTGCTGCTCAGCTCGATCAGCTGGCTGTGTATCACTTGTCTGGAGAAAAATAACTCAGAATTTCAGAATATGGTTTCTGCTGAATGTGTATTTATGTGTATTATTCTGAAGTCCCATTCTGAAGTCGAAGTATTGTAAGCAGGAGCATCATGAAATTGGGAGTGCTTGTTTAAGTACTTGCATTTAATATGGTGTCTGGATCATGTAACGTGCAATTTCACAGAATTTATCTTGTATATTAAGTGACGCATACCTGTACCTCTTACTGCAGATGCGCCCCCCGCAGGCCTGTGTACGGGCCGGCTAGGGGCGTCGTTTTTTGCATTCTTAAAAACTTAAAACATGCTTGATACACAGTCCAAAACACAAACTCAAAAGATTTAATACTATTATGACTACCTGCATACTGATTTCAGTCGTCTACATGCAGCCATTTGCAAGAAATCACGTACCGAACACAGCTGTCCGCCATGTTTGTTTACATGAACAACCACACCTCCCCAACTATTTTGCCTTTTAATTAAAATATACTTAGGATGTAAAATAACTTTCATAAAGTAACCATCTAAACAACTCCATGATACTGTTGGGGACTGTGGTAGCCTAGCGGTTAAGGTACTGAACTATGGACCAAAAGGTCCAGGGTTCAAATCCCACCTCTGCCAAGCTGTAGCAGTTGGGTCCTTGAGCAAGGCCCTTAACCCACAAATGCTTGGACTGTAAGACTGTACCAATTGTAAGTCGCTCTGGATAAGGGCGTCTGCTAAATGCTGTAAATGTAAATATTAAACTGCAGATAAAATGTCAGTAAAGTTCTTTTTTTCGCTTGCTCACGTCGTCCCATAAAAATCCATTCATTTCCAATGTAACCAGAGATGTGCGTTCTTTGGCTGTGTTCTCACTACACAACACGAGGTTCCCTCAAGCCTACGTAAGACTTCCCCTACGGGAGTGCTCTTGTAAATCCTCAGTACGTTATTTGTTCGCGAGCCTCCAGTTTTCATTGGTTAGCGTTGGTTATCGGTTCATTTTATTCAGCCACTCCAGTAATACAGGAGCTCAGGGGTTAGGAAAAAAGTTCTGTGTAGGTGCTGAGTGACTGACCACACTTCCAATGGAAAGCTGACACCCAGTCCGAGCCATCGGTATGTCACATGACATGCTCATGCTCACAGAGCGCATGGGGGAGGGGGTTACATTTACATTGACAGCATTTAGCAGACGCCCTTATCCAGAGCGACTTACAATTGGTACAGTCTTACAATCCAAGCGATTGTGGGTTAAGGGTCTTGCTCAAGGACCCAACAGTGGCAGCTTGGCAGGGGTGGGATTTGAACCCTGGACCTTCTGGTCCATAGTCCAGTACCTTACCCACTAGGCTACCACAGCATGGCTCAGTATAGAGAAGCCTGCTCTCGGCGTGATTTATTCAGATAAATAGCAAAATAACATTCAATTGTGACTAATATTTATTTGTTCTGTCATAGAAGACATAAAAAAAACTTGCAACCTCTTAATTTATGATGACGGGATTCTTTTTATTTGTATTTTTAGAGATTATGGCCTTTTTTGAGACACATGGTGATCAGTACTAAAAAAAAAAAATCTTGAATACTTTTGTTGCATCTGTTCCAAATTTTGGATTTAGCTTTACAAGTCCCTGGTGAAACATAAAATGTACAGCATGGATAACTTTCAATCACCAGCATCCACACACACATTATACACCCAAAAAAATAAAAGGGCGTTTTTTTTTGTTTTTTTTTCTGTATTTAATCTTCCCAAATGGAACCTAAATGATGAAAATAGAAGCCTGGAGGTAAACAAATATGTTGGCCTAAGTGTTTACTTCAATTTAAGCCCTGAATGATCATTGTGCTATATGTTATACCTAAAATAACCAGTGTTTTAATGTAATATTGAAAATGAGCTTAAATTCGGATCTATGGTAAAGGGTTAAAATGACATTCACCGTTTTGTTTTTCCCCTCTGCGCTGGCTGTGACCACTAGTGTAGCGTCTCTTCCGTATTTGTAGGCCAGGTGTCTTGGGAGAAGTTATTTTCATACCTGCATCATGGCGTGAAATGAAGCAGTATTTCCTAGTCAGTCTACATGACACTTCTTGTGAGTGTTTTACAACCAGGATGTCAGATTTCTTGCTTTTTCTTAGTGTAGATGTCAAAGGTTTTAATCTTCTTGCTGCTGTATTGACATAATTGAAAGTAGGTCTGTTTTTAATTATATAGTAACCATATAGACATTTCCCCACATGAAATGATTGATTCAAGACTGTTATTCATGATAGGAGCAGAGTATATTCAAGTAGACTGTTTAATATGTCTTTGAGGACTTGTTTAAAAATGCTAGGTGTTTTGTTTTTAAATGTATTTATTTGGTGCGCCCATGATATTCTGTGAGAAGTGATTTGAACTCAATGGCTGATTGAGAATCTGGAAAAGAGTAACCTCTTTGTAAAGGGGGAAAAATGTGATCTGTTGACCTACGTTGAGTGTCATGTGACTGTCAAGCTGCTGTTCTTTAGTTCATAGTAAAGGGTTAGCCTTTTGTCACACGCCATTTAAAGCCTTCAAGAATTTCTTACCTATTCTGGATTAATTTTTAATCCTTTTCTGCTGATTTGGCTGTTTGTGTCTGGTTTGTGACCTGCTTTTTTTCAAAGCATGCTTTTTATTTGAACCCGAATTACTGCTTCTGTTCTGAACAGTACTATTTTGGGAAATGTATTTTTAGAAAGGTTTAGGTTTCATTTGTGTAATAAGTGTTGTGTTCCTTTCCCATTTTGATGTTTTGAAGTTGTCGGTATCATCTATAAGTGTTCAGACTGGATATGACAATTTAATGATTGTTCAAATGTTGTTGTTATTATACCAACGCCGGTTGTAAATGTGTAGTAATTGTCAGTTAAATGTGGTTATTAGTTAGGTATAATTTGCACTGCTAGTTCTAAATATTGAATGTAAATAGTGGTGCCGTGGGTAGTGCTGTCATCTCACAGCTCCAGAGACGTGGGTCAGAGCCCCTGCTCAGTATCTGCCCTGTGTGAAGTTTGCTCTTCACTTGTCCTTATGCGTTTCCTTCATGTACCCTGGTTTCCTCCCACATTCCAAAGATGTTGGCATCTCTAAAGTGTCAATTCATTGTGTGTACGTACGTGTACGCATGTGCACGTGCCCTGAATTGTATTAAGTGGGTATAGAACATAAATGTATGACTGGTTGAAATACACTCGTCCAACACTGTTGACCTGTGATTGAGTCCTAGTGGTGCCAGCTGGGTCGGGCTTCTCATGCACACACAAAGGAGACCCCTACAGGCCCAGGGGCAAGCTCAAACCTGTGGCCTGTGCTCTCTAGGGATGGGTGCTGGAGCTCCCACTAACCTGTCCAGGAAAAAGTGGGGTTAAAATGTTGTGGGGAATTAATAAATACATGTAATTCTGTGACAGTTGTTTCATTTTTGCTTGTTAAATAATTTTAGTTTACATAAGCAATGAATAACTTTGTTTCATGATGTGTTGCTTAACGCCCACTATCTTCTGCGATGGCTTTAGTGGTGGACAAAATGATACAAAAATGTATCATGCGTCTTCTACTACTGGTTTCATGATATATCAAGGAATCTGTTTGCATAAATCACTTAAATGTAGGTCATGGATGAAGTTCCTGAAGTTACCGACAGCAGCTCGACAAACTTTACAGTATATAGATTTGGTCTGTCACTTTTTTTTTTTTAAACCAAAACACTTCCAAACTGCAGACACAGCTCTTTCTTGGGCACAAGTTCTTCTTTTACATCTGCTTGCTTACTTTATCTTCCATGTCTGCTTTCTGTTCATGAATCGGAGTGTCTCTCTCCCAGTTGTTAATGACCGTTGACAGATGAGGCTCTACTAGGCTGTGGTGCATGCTATGCTTTTCTGGCTAGATGGCGAGCTGTACCCAGCATGCCGTTTGGCAATGCCGTTCTACACCGAGCTCTGTAGTGCTCCTAGCAGCGAACAATAGTACATGTTTTGCTGCTTAGTGTGAAGTGTTGTAGCTGTTTCAGCTGTGCTACAGTATGGTGGTGTTTGAATAACTCGTACCATATGGAAAATTATATCTATATAACTACATCGTATGAACCGGTATACAGCCCAGCACTAGATGGTGTGATCAGGAAGTTGACTAAATAGCCAAGACACTGCAGTGTTTCCCATGCATTGATTTCCTGAAGATCAGCCCTGATCGCCACACATTGATTTTTCTATTTTTAAAAATCGTTTCGCTGTTAAGCTGCATGCAGTGCCTTGATTTGCTCAGCCTCTGCTTACCCTGTGCGCTCTCTCACAGAATCATTTATAGAATGAGAAACTGTATTTATGATGCAGGGATGGATTTCAGAAGAGAACAGGAAACCGAGAATCTTGCAGAAACTGGGTGGTTATGAGAAGGGTGTGTTTTTAACATGCTGCACGTTTATGGGATATGTAAATGCAGTTGATCATCCAAGATGTTTGATGTTGGACTTAAGGGTTTTTTATTTATTTATTTGTGCCCTGTAGATGTCCAAGTAATGCAAAATTGTCATCCAAATTCATTTTAGTGAACTATTTATTTATTTATTTTTAAACGGACATGTGAATTCATTACGATTTTACCATCTAGCGCTTGTCAGTGTGTTTACGTGCACTTAATAATCCGATTGTAGTCGTATTTCTGCAGTTATCTGATCATTCAAGTTATGTATACAGCATACTCTGATAAATAGAGCTGGATTTAACCCCAGTAATCGGATTACTCATAGCATGTGTACCAGTTATCCAATTATGATGTGTTTTCAGTTGCTGCATGTACGTAAGCATTCCCCTGCAGTGGCTAGGTCTGTGTATTCTAAAGACTTGTCTTTATTTGGGATCTATTTCCATCGATTTTAGCAGTTTTTTTTTTTTTTTTTTTTTTTTTTCTTTCTCAGTGGATCTGGCAACCCTGGAAATTAAAAAAGCAGCGAAATGGCTATCGAACACTTTGTGGAGACTGCAACACCGTATACAGTACATGAGAAAATGAATTATTTGATTATTTAATATAACATTTTTGTGTCACCCATTTCTGTGAGATTATTGGCTGGTTGCAATGTAGAAATCTGATTATTGCCAGAGTCATGGAAACCCGGAGGTTTCCTATTATCTGATCACTCCAGTGCATGCGTTCCTGACAATCTGATTTTCTGCACTTATCAGATTTTAAGGGAATGCAAACGGTCTCATTGTTGCTTTCATTTGTTTTATTGTGTTGCAGAAATCCACCACATGGCTGGGGGGCGATGATGAGCCCTTGACTGGCTTCACTTGGAGGGGGGGCTGTGAGAGAGAAACCACAGGGATCCTGGCCTGGAGTGAAGTGTTTGTGGTTGACAAACCTGATGGGACCAAGGTAATATTCCAAGTACTTTTTTGCAAAACCAAACCACAACCTGATTGTTCACTGAGATTCTAAGCTGTTTTCTGATTCACTGTGACAAATCGCAGACAGTACAAGGGTTATGTTTTGGTAGTGCTTGTATAATGCATGCAAACTTTGAAAGTGATGACTTTTTTTTTTTTTTTTTTCTATGTGTGTTCAGTCAGTCATGGCAGTGTGTGTTCCTGCAGGTTGCTGTGCTTCTGGTAGACACGCAGGGAGCCTTCGACAGCCAATCCACCATCAAAGACTGTGCCACTCTTTTTGCGCTCAGCACAATGACCAGCTCAGTACAGGTAGCTTTTGCAGAACTTCCTATTCTCATCTGGCTACTACAGTATATTCTAAACTACAGTGGGGCAAAAAAGTATTTAGTCAGTCACTGATTGTGCAAGTTTTCCGACTTAGAAAGGTGAGAGAGGTTTGTAATTTTCATACTTCAACTATAAGAGACAAAATGAGAAAAAAAAAATCCAGGAAATCACATTGTAGGATTTTTAAAGAATTTACTTGTAAATCATGGTGGAAAATAAGTATTTGAGTCCCTCTGGGGTAGTGTGTTACTGATGGTAGCCTTGTTACTTTGGTCCCAGCTCTCTGCAGGTCATTCATCAGGTCCCTCCGTGTAGTTCTGGGATTTTTGCTCACCGTTCTCATGATCATTTTGACCCCACAGGATGAGATCTTGCGTGGAGCCCCAGATCGAGGGAGATTATCAGTGGTCTTGTATGTTCTCCATTTTCTTACAATTGCTCCCACAGTTGATTTATTCACACCAACCTGCTTGCCTATTGTAGAGTCACTCTTCCCAGCCTGCTGCAGGTCTACATTTTTTTCCTGGTGTCCTTTCAACAGCTCTTTGGTCTTGACCATGGTTGAGTTTGGAGTCTGACTGTTTGAGGTTGTGGACAGGTGTCTATTATACAGATAACGAGGGTCAAACAGGGTGGCCATTAATACAGGTAATGAGTGGAGGACAGAAGAGCTTCTTAAAGAAGTTTGTTACAGGTCTGTGAGAGTCAGAAATCTTGCTTGTTTGTGGGTGACCAAATACTTATTTTCCCAACCATGATTTACAATTCAATTTCTTTAAAAATTTCTACAATGTCATTTCTTTTGTTTGTTTGTTTTTTCTCATTTTGTCTCTCGTAGTTGAAGTGTTACCTATGATGATTACAGACCCCCTCTCATCTTTTCTAAGTAGGGAGAACTTGCACAAATCAGTGGGACTGAAATACTTTTTTGCCTCACTGTATGCACGCGTTAGAATTTTTGACTTGGCCAAATACTTATTACCAATTCCTAAAATGTGTTTGGAGGTCAGCTATTGCTAACATTTATGTTAAAAATCATGGGCATGATTATACAATGATCAGCCATAACATTAAACCAATGAAAGGTGAGTGAATAACATTGACAGTGATGGTTTGGCCAATATTCTACTGGGAAACCTTGGGTCCCTGCATTCATGTGGATTTTACTCTGACCCCTACTTAACATTGTTGCAGCCACTTCCTTTGCCCCAAGTACACCCCTTCCATGGAAATGGTGTTCCCTAATGGCAGTGGCCTCTTTCCTGGAAAAAAAAACTGGTCAGGATTAATTTGAGAGAAACATGACAGAATTGTTGCAGGTGTTGACTTGAATAAAAATTTTTCCAAATTTCTCAATCATATTTTATGAACAAACAAGTCTGATCAGTGGAGGCCCCACCTCGCTAACTACAGGACCCCTACAAAGGCATAACATCTAGTGCCTGGATGGATCAGAGCCGTTTTTTGGCTCAACAAGTTGGCCCTAGACGTATATTAGGTTAGTGGTTTTAATGTTGTGAATGATTGCCCTACCTGCTTGAAGGGGTGGGTGATCTGGCTAAAATGTATGAAATTTTAGGCTGGATCATGATGTCATTTAATGCTGGTTTTTTTTTTGAGTCTAATTTGCAATTGAATGTGGCATCTGAATTAATTTTGAATAAAAGTTTAGCTCCAAGTGTCAGAGACTTATTAGACAGACTTGGACAGCCTGGTAAAGTGGCACATTACAACAAAATGTAAAACATGCAGCAAAAGTCTTAGGCCACTATTAGATTAGATATACCATTGCTAATATATTGGTATAATGACCTTATGTAATTTGTCTCTTAGTTAATGTATTTTGCATACAATTACATCTTATTTAATGTATGCATTATAAAAAAAAAACTAAGGAAAATGAATCTGAAAGAAACAGTTTCTGTAGGCTATGGTGGCAAGTATTTAGTGCGTCCTCCCTTTACACTTGAAACAATAGCAGCATTTGGCAGCTTCATCGAGGGTTGCCAAGCTGAACTTCTACAGTCTGAAGAAGCTTGCTCAGGAAAGGTCTTTTTTGGAAGGGTAGCAGCCAAGAAGCCACTTTTCTGGACTCTGGTGGCCTAGTGGTTAAGTTACTGGACTATGGACCAGAAGGTCCAGGGTACAAATCCCACCTCTGCCAAGCTGCCACTGTTGGGCCCTTGAGCAAGACCCTTAACCCACAATTGCTTGGATTGTAAGACTGTATCAATTGTAAGTCGCTCTGGATAAGGGCGTCTGCTAAATGCTGTAAATGTAAAAGGCTGATACCCTAAAGCTCACAAAGATTGGAGTGACGATCAGTGGTAAAGACTATTATGGAGTGATAAATCCAAGTTCAAAACTTTTTCTTCAACAGTATGTTATATATGGTCATTACACCATTGCTAAAACAACAAATCTAATGGCGGCCCAAGACTTTTGCACAGTACTGCATATGGTTAAGATTAGACTAGATCAGTGGTAGTGGGGAATGGATTGGATTAATTTCTCTCTCTGTGGTTTCCATGAGAGAAATGGTGCTGAAAAATGTTGTCACTTGGAAAGTAGTAACAAGGGTCAACTATTTATAAAAGTCACAGAATATGCTTGCTTTTGGCCATTTTGTTGGGTATCTGTTCTTGGATCGGTAAAAGGGTCAAGTCATCGGTGATCTTTCCAAAGCCTTTGTTATTGTTGAATTCGCTCTGTTTCTGGCTGTCGCACCCTCATGGTCCCCATGCTGTCTGAACTTCAGTATACTCTTTGGGATGCTTCCTTTTGAGGTGGCCTTTCCACAAGATGTGCCATCTTGTCTCTGCATATTTTGCAAACAACTGTTTGCATTGAGCCCTATGTTTAAAATCCACACCAGTTCCATAGAACAGAGGATACATTTACAGCATTTAGCAGACGCCCTTATCCAGAGCGACTTACAATTGGTACAGTCTTACAATCCAAGCAATTGTGGATTAAGGGTCTTGCTCAAGGACCCAACAGTGGCAGCTTGGCAGAGGTGGGATTTGGGATTTGTGTGCAGGACTATTGAATAGTGTCTGCTTAAACCCTTGAGAAGTCATGTTAATGCCTTCAGTTCAAGTAATAGTGTTTAGTATGGCAGATATTGTGCTTTTTGTTAACATGGGTGTTTCCCAGTTTGCAAGCTGTGTAATATGTAATATTAAATAAGTGCAATATGATTTATCAATAGTATTATTAACACTGTTTAGCTTCTGCAATGGTAGTATGGATATCAATGATTTAAACATGTTTGCCCACTATGCTGCTCAGACACTGCATTCTTTTGTCTTTTTGGGTAAATGTGAGTGGATTTGTGGTAGCACCAAGTGCTAGCTGCTGGGTATCTGTTATGAAGGGCGAGGAGGAATATTGTTTATTTGCATATTCATGAATGTTTATTCATTCTGGTGTTTCTAATGTGGATGTAGAGTTGTTCCAGGGATCTTCAGGTCTTTTAATGTCGGTGAATTTTGTGTCTTTAGGTGTACAATTTATCTCAGAATGTGCAGGAGGATGATCTTCAGCATCTACAGGTTAGTCTGGCTTTAATGTTAATGGTGAAACAAAACAACAAACGTTTCTTTTGGTTTTTATTTTTGGTTCTGTTTGTGTTTGAGTAATGCAGATTTAAGAACAAATTACACCCCAAATGAACATTGATTACAGATTGCTTGTCTAGTCTCTGGAGATCGTGGAAGGATTCCGCACGGCCGACATTTTCATTGTTAAACTGAACATTTTTGCACAGATGATCACAGGTCTCACTTCTTGGTGGCAGCATTTTGATGCATCTCTAGTCATAAACATTGTCTCACAAATGACGTGTTAGTGACATCCGTCAATCTTGTATTGTCTCTTGTAGCTGTTCACTGAATATGGAAGACTTGCCATGGAGGAGATCTACCGAAAACCATTTCAGGTGTGTTACAGTGCACAAGAGTCCAACTGTTTTTATCACTGTTTCTTTCTTTTTTAAATTCACGTATTAGCCTCGCTTTTTTTTCCTGGTTAGCGCCCCTATCAAGAACGCAGGGTGCAGGCGTGGGCGTGCCCATGGATTTGGAGTCCATCTCAGGACTGTTTAGGGGTTTCTGTTGCATTTCAGAGGGATGATCCTCTGTCTGACCTCTCATCCTTGCTGCAGGCAATGCCCGTCCTGGCCTGAAGGCAATACCAGGACTCGAACCTGGATCAGCCTGGTGGGCTAGCATGTTAGAACGCTGCACCACCCAAGCGATTAATACTAATATTACTTACTAACAAATACTTTTCAATTTTACAAATGTAAAAAAGGCATCAGTATCTGGTATTGAAAGCCCTGTTTTTCCTTTTATTGCAGTATGCAAGTTTGTGTAATTTGAACTCTTTCTACTTTTTAGTCCCTAATGTTTCTCATAAGAGACTGGAGTTACCCGTATGAGCATGCATATGGCTTGGAAGGAGGAAATACATTTCTAGAGAAACGATTACAGGTACGTGAGATCTTGTTCCAGTGTACAGCCCCTGGCCAAATTTATGCATTTTATATAAAAAAGTATATCACCTCTCTTAAATGATGTTGTAACTTCCTAACAAATCACAGATATGACTCTAAAACTATGCTCTTTTACTAAATGAACACTGTGGCTTCACAAAACATAGCTTAAACAAATTAACTTAAGCACAGTTAGCTCCCTAGATGAGAATCTTCATCTAAGGAACTTTCAAAGATGTGAATAAAAACATTAAATATTGACATTTACAGCATTTAGCAGACGCCCTTATCCAGAGCGACTTCCAATTGGTACAGTCTTACAATCCAAGCAATTGTGGGTTAAGGGCCTTGCTCAATGACCCAACAGTGGCAGCTTGGCAGAGGTGGGATTTGAACCCTGGACCTTCTGGTCCATAGTCCAGTACCTTAACCGCTAGGCTACCACAGTCCCACAAGTGCAAATGTAAAAATTGTGGTGGAATATCAAGTTATGTGGCAGCCTGGTTGGATTCTTTGCGTCTCTGGTGCTTGGCGGAGGCGTGGAAAAAATGCACTATTTTAAACCCAGGATGTCCAGTATTAAGCATAAAAGCAGTGATCTCGCTAAGAAGCTGCGAGCCATAACAGACACTACAATGAAAGTAAGCGAGAGCTGTGTCTCAATTCAGGGGCTGCATCCTTGAAGGATGCTGTCCACAAAAACCTCTGAATTGGGATGCAGCCGAGATCAGGTTTTGGAGGCTCACAAGCTGGAAGCTTAAGCTAGCTGTGGTGAGCTTATGATCTTTTGGACATGTGAACCCACTCACAGACTGGAGCTGGCTCGTATGTAGGGGGCTTATTGTAATGGCATATTTTTCCCAGATCAAGTAGAGGAAATGGATATGGAGTCACTGAAGGTTAAGCAAAGATTATGGAATTGAGCTGCATCTAAAATGTGGTGCAAGTCTAAGCAATGTGGAAGTTCTACAAGGAAACCATACAGGTAGACCAATTAAGACATCAAGGTGTCAGGTTGGAAAACTCAGAGCAATGTGCATTGAAAATGGAAAACGCACACCAAAACAACTGAACAAATATGTAAAAAAGAAACAAAAAACAGCACTTACTCCTAAACAGAAGAAAACTGGGCTAAAGAGAAGCAGTTATGGAGTATGGATGATTGTGATATTCAGAGAAGAATCACGGATCTCCATTGGCCAAGGAGATGATGCTCTCTGGTGCCATTTTAATGAAGCGTATAAAGATAAAAAAAAATCAGATTTACTCACGTGTTATAAGGGGTTACATATCAGCATCATTCTCTCGGCAGTCAGTGCACAGGTGTATATTGACATTTTAGACAATTTTTCTCACTCTAACAATGGAAAATGGATTTTGTGATGATGAAGCAGTTCTTTAGGATGATAGTTCATGAGGACAAAGTGTTAAAACCTTTATTCAGGAAAGGTTCATCAACTCAGTGACATGGTGTCATTTTTCCAGCTGTGTGATTTAATGATTGTAATCACTGAGATGTGCTTAATTGAGTCGGTATGATTCTAGCTGGTGTTTACATCCATTCAGAATGGATACAGGTGTACGCGTTGTTTTTCGACCTTGTTTTTGTTGTTTGTCATTGTTATGTTCTAGCCTTGGGTCGTATAGTGAGATTTCACTTCACACACACACACACATTTGATGGAATGTAAGCCTACTTCTGACTGTTTGGACTAAGCCTGAGACTTGATGTCTGGGGGATTTTGTTGCATGAAATACAAACCTTTGAACTCGGCTTGCATGGTCTCTCAATTTCTTGTCCTCTTACTGTGGATGAGAAGAGCTGAATGTCATCCAGAAAGATTTACAACAATGGCCAGCAAACAGTCTGGCTCTCAGGCTGATGGAAAATTAATGGTGGAAATTAAACATTTAGTCCATGACATGGCTGCATCCTGTAAAGCTACTCTGTCAACCACTGGTCCAGGGTTCAAATCCCACCTCTGCCAAGCTGCCACTGTTGTTTCCTTGAGCAAATCCCTTAACCCACAATTGCTTGGATTGTAAGATTGTATCAATTGTAAGTCGCTCTGGGTAAGGGCGTCTGCTAAATGCTGTAAATGTAAAAGAAAAACAAGAAAAGAAAAGTAAAAAGTCTGGGGAACATCTTGTAAGTGTGGTGATTCCATCATTTTGCCGGGGCTGTAGTAATGAAATACTGAGCAGTAATACCAGGAACTGGTGAAACAAAAGTGATGTTCACACTCGATTGGATAATCTTTGAGGACAATCTGTTCTCAGGAAGTGAACCGGAACATTTAATTTACCTGCTGCTCTACATGGTTGCTTGTTGTGTTGTACATTTTTGAACGTTGGACCTGTTTGTTCACAGAAATTTGATAAACATTTCCTCATAGTTCACAATAATGGGTGTTCAATAAAGTGAACTGAAGCACTTGGAGACCACACAGGGTTTCTCTTGACGTCTTTGATTTTCCCTTAGCACCTCACGTTAGGGCTGTGAGGCACAAGTGTACTCGTACAATAGGCAATTTTTTCTTTTGGGTTTCATGGCCTGTGTAATGTTGGTAGTGTGACCATAGACCATCAACGTGGCCACCATATCAGTCCAGGCAAGACTGGCTTGTAAACAGATACAAGTTATGGAGAGTTTTGTTTGGTTAAAATGCACAATAAACTAGTTTTTGTCAACCGATTTCCTTATTTCTCGACCTGTCTGCTTTGTTTTTTATAAGCGTGAGATGATGCATGCAAAGGCACTATACACTGCATCATATTAGCCTGTGATTACAAGATACAGTCTAATGAATAATATAATAATAGATTAACATCAGTGGATGATATGTAGTATAAATGGTAGTAGACTACAGTATATACAATAGTGAATACTGTATTATACAACTAAAGTACTATTTATACTACATATACTATTGCTAATATATTACTATTATTGTTTTATTATATTATTATTCGAGTAGAATCGGGCATCTTTTCCCCAATACAATCTTTGTGAGAAGTTGCCTGGACCAATATGGCGACGACGTTGACGCATGATCCAGCAGTCAATGCGACGTCTAGGTATATTACGTGTATGGTTGTGACTTTTCAGGGCGTTTCCTGACATTTCTATTGCTGTAATATAGATGCAGGCAGTATTTTTATGTCCATATCTCGCATTTATGTGCTTTTGTTATGTATCTCATTCTCAGGTGAAGCCGAACCAGCATGAAGAACTTCAGAATGTCCGACAGCACATCCACTCCTGCTTTTCCAATATCAACTGCTTTTTGCTACCGCACCCCGGCCTCAAAGTGGCTACAAACCCCCACTTCGATGGCAGATTGAAAGGTAGAGTTGATATGCCCCCTAGAGGCCAATAGGTAGTGGTGCGGTATGGAAATCTGAAAGCAACTTGTTTTAGAAATGGCTTATTGACCATATACATATCATTCTCTCTAGAATAGAACTGGAAAATTCAGGAAATGTGTTCAGTAGTAAAAAACTGAGATAAAAAATCCTGATAGAACAGCTTCTAATGGCTGCAGTGGCACTTGAGCAATAGCAGCTTCTGGCAGTTTCATCGGTATGCCAATCTGACTTCTACAGTCTGAAGAAGCTTGATCAGGAATGGGCTTTTTTGGAAGGGTAGCAACCAAGAAACCACTTTTTTGAAAAGGGAACAGGGTGAAGAGACTAAGTTCTGTGGAAAAGAGTACAAATTCAAGTTCAAGAATTTTTGGGGTCCAGTTAATCAACATTATATATGATCATTATACCATTTCCAAAACAACAAATCTAAGGGTGTCCTAAGACTTTTACACAATACTGTATATAATAGTTTTAGTCATTTAGGTACTTTAGTGTAGTTTTATTGCAAACTACAGCATTGTTAGCCAATCCAGCACCTGATCTTTTACAAATTGGGCACTGCCCACAAGTATAAGCTGATATGTTTCTATTCCTTTCACATGCCATATTTCCATGTGCAGACATTGATCCTGAATTCAAAAAGGAGCTAATAAATCTCATCCCACTGCTGTTGGCCCCTGAGAACCTGGTGGAGAAGGAAATTGGCGGTTCCAAAGTAACATGTAGAGATCTTGTACAGTATTTCAAAGTAAGAAAATGTTTAATTTCTTATTATTTATTAAATCTGAGTGATACATGTCGTAAGTCTCTCCTGTCTGACCTCAGGCCTACATGAAAATCTATCAAGGAGAAGAGCTACCACACCCAAAGTCCATGTTACAGGTAAGATTAATTGCGGTGCGAAATGCCATGGAGTTAACGTTTAGGAGTGAGCTGGTTAATGAGTCTGCTTTTTCAATTCATTGATTAGGCCACGGCTGAAGCTAACAACCTCACAGCTGTAGCTGGAGCAAAAGACACGTACATCAAAAGCATGGAAGAGGTAAATCAATAGCCACAACTCTCAGTCAAACGTCTCCGCATATGGTTTTTATTCCCATCTGGGGTGTTTGGGGTCTCAGCGGTGTAATGCCTACAGTCGTTATGACCGGGGTTCAAGTACTGGTGGTACCTCGGCCATTACATTGTGGACTATGGACCAGAAGGTCCAGGGTTCAAATCCCTTCCAGGGAGCAAGACCCTTAACCCACAATGGCTTGGATATATTTTTGCTTGTGAGATTGAATCAAGTGTAAGTCGCTCTGGATAAGGGTCTACTAAAGTCTACTAAATGCTGTAAGTGTAAATGCAGGCATACACAATTGAATCAATGCCATGTCAAGTTTCTGCACTTTGCCAGGCTAGAGATGATACTAGTTCCTGTCCTATGACTTTGGCACGTCAGTGTGTATTGCATCAAATATATACAGGCATACTTTTTAGTTTTCAGGAAGTTGATGACTTAATCAAATACATGATATAAACAGCTAGGGTAGTGCAGAATACAAATTATGAGGGACACGCTTATCCAAGATGCAGGAGTTTTATTGCTGAGGGGACATGTCAAACTTCAGTCAAAGGTGTTGCTCTGATAAATGAATCCGATCTGATTAGGGCTTTAGGCTTCTCCAAGTGACATTTTACAGTGGGGCAAAAAAGTATTTAGTTAGCCACTGATTATGCAAGTTCTCCTACTTAGAAAGATGAGAGAGGTCTGTAATTTTCATCATAGGTACACTTCAACTATGAGAGACAAGATGAGAAAAAAAATCCAGGAAATCACATTGTAGGATTTTTAAAGAATTTAATTGTAAATCATGGTGGAAAATAAGTATTTGGTCACCCACAAACAAGCAAGATTTCTGGCTCTCACAGACCTGTATCTTCTTCTTTAAGAAGCTCTTTTGTCCTCCTCTCGTTACCTGTATTAATGGCACCTGTTTGACCTCGTTATCTGTATAAAAGACACCTGTCCACAGCCTCAGTCAGACTCCAAATTCAACCATGGCCAAGACCAAAGAGCTATCGAAGGACACCAGGAAGAAAATTATAGACCTTCACCAGGCTGTGAAGAGTGAATGTCCTTAAGGCAAGCAGGTTTGTGTTGAATAAACAACTGTGGAAGCACTTTACGACATACAAGTTCCATTTATCATCTCCTTCTTTCTGGGGGCTCCACAACAAGATCTCATCTCGTGGGGTCAAAATGATCATTAGAACGGTGAACAAATCCCAGAACTACCCGGAGGACCTGATGAATTAACCTGCAGAGGCTGGGACAAAGTAACAAAAGGCTACCATCAGTACACACTATCGGCTGAGAGGGACTCTGACTTCCCGATCCTCATTGTGCCAGTCGTGCCACCCCCCCCTGGCTTAAGCCCGTACATGTCCAAAGGCCCGTCTGACGTTTTGCCAGAGATCATATTGATGATCCAGAAGAGGATGGGAGAATATCAGTGGTCAATGAAACCAAATAGAACTTTTTTGTTAAAAACTCAAGGAAGAAGATGCTAAGTTGCATCGCCAATAACACATAACCTACGGTGAAGCTTGGGGTGGAAAAAAAACATCATGCTTTGGGGTCTTGTTTTTCTCTGCCAAATTGGGACAGGCACGACTATCCGTGTAAGGGAAGAATGACCGGGGCCATGTATCGTGGAGATTTTAAGCCAAACCCTCCTTCCATCGGAGAGGCATTAAGATGGAACGTGGCTGGGTCTTCCAGCATGACAATGATCCCAAACACACCGCTCGGGCAATGAAGGAGTGGCTCCGTAAAAAGCATTTCAAGGTCCTGGAGTGGCCTAGCCAGTCTCCAGACCTCAGCCTCATAGAAAATGTGTGGAGGGAGTTGGAAGTCTGTGTTGCCCCAAAACATCACTGCTCTAGAGGAGATCTGCATGGAGGAATGGACCAAAATACCAGCTACAGTGTGTGCCAACCTGGTGAAGACTTGCAGGAAACGTTTGACCTCTGTCATTACCAACAAAGGTTGTGTTACAAAGTATTGAGTTAAACTTTTGTTATTGACCAAATACTTATTTTCCACCATAATTTACAATTAAATTCTTTAAAAATCCTGCACAGTGCACAGTTCTCATTTTGTCTCTCATAGCTGAAGTGTAGCTATGATGAAAATTACAGACCTCTCTCATCTTTCTAAGTAGGAGAACTTGCACAATCAGTGGCTGACTAAATACTTTTTTGCCCCACTTTTATATGAGTAAGAAGTTAGACTGTGATCAGCAGATCTAGATGTTGATGAAGGCTTTTATAGCTCAGTAAGGGTTCAGTCCATGTGATTTATCCAGCAGATACTTGAGTTATAGCTCCCACTTGTGGATACTATTCACCTTGCTTTGTGTGAGGGTGGTAGGTGAAAGAATGCACCTCTGCTTGATCTCTCATTTCCTCAATGCTTGTTTATTTGACTGTTTTAACTTTGCTGGTGTCCAGAGCCTATCCTGGAATTGGTAAGGGCCTGAATGAACAGACAGTCCATTTAGGGCCAAGCAGGGGATGTTGCATTGCCAGAGCAACATTCCCCTCCCATCCAGCCTACCGTCCCTCAGGCGAGCCAGTCGTGCCCATGATACCTGATCGTGCTGTAGGACACCATCCGGACCTGGTTCACCATGGTCTAACAGACTTGCCACTGAGCCTCTGGAGTGTCGCTGTTTGTTTGTGATCAGAATGTAGTGATTTTCCTATTTCACCCAGCTGACATTGGTATGCTACAGGTATGTGGAGGAGACAAGCCATACATCGCCCCGGCTGAGTTGGAGCGCAGCCACCAGGAGCTGAAGCAGAACTCCATACGACAGTTTTGCGCAGTCAAGAAGATGGGAGGCGAAGAGTTCTGCCGCCGTTACCAGGAGCAGCTGGAGGATGAGCTGGACGAGGCTTACAGCAACTTCGTCAAGCACAACGACGGAAAGAACATTTTCTTCGCCGCCCGCACACCCGCTACTCTCTTCGCCCTCATGTTCGCCATGTACGTGGTGTCTCTGGTGACTGGCTTTGTGGGCGTAAACTCTGTGGCCACGCTGTGCAATCTGATCATGGGCGTGGCACTGCTGTCTCTGTGCACCTGGGCATACGTTAAATATTCAGGGGAGTTCCGAGAGGTGGGCAGTGTCATCGACCAGGTGGCAGAAACTCTCTGGGAACAGGTGGGTCTTCCCAAACTTGAGTTTATGCCTTTTATCTTCACCCTTTTTTAATCATCTTGGTTCTTTTTGAATCTTGTCTGTTAACGTGGCTGGTTTTAGACATGCAGCTGGTTATGACTTGCAGCTGCTACTTTAGATGCTTTTAATGTGCATGGTTCCGCGTTTTCAGATTTGGCCAAGCAGTGGTACTAGGCAAACGGCATCAGTTTGCAATGATGTTAATTATACACCTGCATTAATGTCTAGTATTTAAAGATGCACAATCATTTCTTCCATCAAAAATAACATTTTAGAGTTTTGGACTGAAAAAGGGTTAACGGTTAGACCGGAGAGTGGAACTGCAGAACAAACATGGCTTGGGGAACAAACGTTTGAACTCTGCACACTCTGAAAGTGCATGTACAGTAGTGCACAAAAGTTTGTTTACCCTTTGGAATTGAGCATTTTTCTGCATAAATGTGTTTTAAGGCATCATCAGATTTTCACACAAGTTTTAAAAGTAGTTCAAGAGAACCCAGTTAAATAAGTGAGACCAAAATATTATACATTGGGCATTATTTTTTGTGAAATTAACAAGTATTAAATATCTGAGTGGCAATAGTGTGTGAACTTTGAGGATTAGCAGTTTATTTGAAGGTGAAATTAGTCAGATGTTTTCAGTCAAAGGGATGGCAATCAGGTGTGAGTGGGCACTCTGTTATTTAAAGAACGGGAATCTATCAGAACCTGATCCTATTCATGTTTGTTGAAGTGTGTCATGGTATCAAGCTTTCTCAGGACCTCAGAAAAAGTTATTGATCCTCATTAGGTGGTGAAAGATTCCAAAACTGTCTCTAAAGAGTGTGGTGTCCACCAATCCACAGTCAGACAGACTGTGTACCAATTGAGTAATTTTGGTACCACTCAGTCGACCAACAAAGAGCACTCCAGGAGCAAGGATTTGTTTATTGGTTTATTTAACGTCGCTGTCGGCATCAGTGGCCATTTCATCAACACACACAAGGTTATCTCAAGACAAGTTATATATAGACACTCCTGTCAATTTCAATTTAGTGTAATCAGTTAACTTTGGACTGTGGGAGGAAACCGGAGTACCCGGAGTAAACCCAGTCAGACTTGGGGAGGACATGCAGACTCCACACAAAGAACCCATGTCACTCCACCCTGGGATCAAACACAGGACCTTCTTGCTGTGAGGCAGCGGTGCTACCAACCCATCGTGCGGACCGCCCAAGAGCAGTGTGTACTCGTCTACAAGGTCACAAAAGAACCCCAGGGTAAAGGCCTCTCTAAAATTGGCTAATTTAGTGTTCGTGAGTCACCATCAGGAGAACACTGAACATTAGTGTGCATGGTAGGGTTGCAGGGAGTGAGACCTTGCTCTCCAAAGAGATCATTGTTGCCCATTGTGTCACATGGACAATCCAGAATGTGATTGGAAAAACATGTTGTGGATAGATGAAGCCAAACAAGAGCTTTTTTGTATGAGAAGCGTTCTGTCTGGAGAAAGAAAAACAGTGCATTCCAGCATAATACCCTTATCTCGTTTGTGAAACCTGGTGGTGGTAGTATCATGGTGTTTGTACTGTTTTGCTGCATCTTGGTTGGCACGACTTGCCACCATGAATGGACTTCTGGATTCTGAAGGAAAATGTCTCTGAACTGAATATCAAGAGAATGTGGGTCAAGACAGCGACCCCGGGCACACAAGTCGTTCTACCAAAGTATGGATAATGAAGACTATACTGCATATTTTGAAACAGCCAAGGCAATGACCTTAATCCAAAAGAAATGTTGTGGGAAGAAGTTCATGTGAAGAAACCCACTGACACCCAAAGGTTGAAGCTGTTCTGTACGGAGGTATGGGCTAAAATTTGAGTCGATGTGCAGGACTGGTCAACAGTTACGGAAATGTTTAGTTGGAGTTTTACAATTAGTATTTATTGCTGCAGAGGGGGTCACACCAGATACTCATTCACAGTAATGCATGTAATATCCTATATGAAATGTTGGATAATTTTCCTCCAAAAATAAATGCCCACACACATTGTCATTTTTAGTTTAATTTGGCTCCCCTTCAGCTACTTTTAGGAGTTGTGAAAATCTGATGTTTTAGGTCATTTGTATGCAGAACTGTATAAAATGCTGAAGGGATCACAAACTTCCAAGCTCCTCTGTATGGTGTTTAAATAGTGAAAGGATAACCAAAAAGCTAGCACAGGAAGATGCTTCTGATCGCTGAAACTTTGACCTGGGCAGCATTGTTCAGTCACGACATCGGGTTCTGTGTGCTGGTCTTACCATGTCCACGTGACTTTCCTCTGGATACTCTTCCTCACACATTCAACTTTAAATTGCCCAGTGTGTGTCTGATTAATATCATTGCAACTTTGCTCCTGTCATAATTAGCCTTTGATGCTAACGTGACATTTAATGAATAATCAAACAAAAAATAGTGAGAGAGCCTGTCCACTTTCTCAAATGCCTATTGGTGCACGCATTTCAGCCGTCCTCACTGGCTTTGTAAAAGACTATGGTAAACACCATACACGTGGTAGCACCCCTTCTTCTCTAAACAATGCGTTTACATGGAAGAGGATGTGATTGAGGAATTGTGGGACAGGGGAGAGCGACCAGTACATTGATACATGTGATCACAGGCAGCACAGACATGGTTGCTAATAAAAATGGGAAAGTAATAAAACACTACTTTGCTGCTTTGTGACGGTCAGCACAGAGGCAGCCATTTGAGACCATTTCAGTGTCCAGAGACATTAAACAAGCGATCTGAAATCATTGTTCATGTGAGGTATAAATGATAACGACCAAACAGTGGGAATGTAACAATGTTCCAGACTGATTTGCCAAACTTTGATATTATTAGCTCTCATTTATCCTGGACTTCTCATGTGAGTGGTGAATCAGGATCAGCGCTTTAAGGTCTCAGTTGGAGAGCTGATCAGACCATATACGTTTATTAATACTTCTTGTATTTACTTTGATTCTTATTTTCTCATGGACGGTATGAACCCAATATATTTCTTTTTTTTTTATTTTTTCCCCTGTTCAACTTAATTTCTTGCACCTGCAACACATTCCAAAGAAAGTTGGGACAGGGCAACTTGGGGCTAATAATGTGTGCTCCTGACCACAGATGAAAAGGACCATCCAGTCCAAAAGCCAGGCTCTGTGATGTGTTGCAGGCCTGAAATGTAGGGATGGATGTTTATTAACAAATGAAATTGAAGAAAACATGAAATGTCTTGTTTTCTGTTTATAGGTTTTTATTTAATTTTTTATATATAAAGTGTGCGTTTTCCATACTGTCAGCTGCTTCTGATTTGGTTGTAGTTGGTGTTTCCTATCTCTGCAAACTCACAACTCTCTAATCGACACTAGTTTTAATAACTTTGTATGACATTTAGAAGAATGGTTTGGCAAAAATCACATTTAGAGGTGGCAGTGTGTCACACTTTGTTTGTTTGGTTTGTTTAACATTGCCATGAGCATCAGTGGCCATTTCAGCAACACACACAAGGTTACATCTATACAAAAGGTTACCTCAAGACAAGTCATATACAGTGGGGGGAAAAAAAGTATTTAGTCAGCCACTGATTGGTTCTGAAGTTCTCCTACTTAGAAAGATGAGAGAGGTCTGTAATTTTCATCATAGGTACACTTCAACTATGAGAGACAAAATGAGAAAAAACATCCAGGAAATTACATTGTAGGATTTTTAAAGAATTTAATTGTAAATCATGTGGAAGAGAAGTATTTGGTCAAAATTACAATAAGTCGGAAACTTGCACAATCAGTGGCTGACTAAATACTTTTTTTCCCCCTACTGTATAGACACTCAAGTCCATGCCAATTCAGCATAATTAATTAACTTTACACACATGTCTGTGGACTGTGGGAGGAAACCGGAGTACCTGGAGTAAACCCACACAGACATGGGGAGAACATGCAGACTCCACACAAAGGACCCAGGCCCTTCTTGTTGTGAGGCGGCAGTGCTATCTACCGAGGATACTGCCGTTACCTCAGAGCTCCAGAGATCCCTGGTTTGATTGCAGCGTTCTCTCCATATCTGCATGGATTCCTACTCCGATTTCCTCCCATATTCCAAAGACATGTCAGGTCAGTTGTTGTCTCCAGTGTATCCCAGTGTCAGTGAGTCAGTGCATGTGTCCTGTGATGGAGCCCTGGCTAGGGTTGGTTCCCAGCTTGCATCCTGTGCTGCCAGTTAGGCCCCACCTCCCTGTGATCTTGAATTGGGTTAAGCAGGTCTGAAAATCAACGGTGGAAAATCACATTTGCTTTTCACTAAGCTATACAGTAGGTGATCCTCAGAGCTTCTGCTTGGAACTACAAAGTTGATTTCCTGATGACAGGAGAGTATTTGATGGTCATACCACATCACTTCACCCTTAGTAGTTTGAAGACAGAGTTGTACTGAAAAGCTAGGTTGGTTGAAGCGAGCACATGGAGATTTGGGCGAGTATTTAAAAAGATTTTGGATAGGAGCCTTTCATTTAATACTGCACTGAAACAAAAATAATTCTTGGCTGAAATGGAAATTTTGAACACACTGAGCCAAAAGCCCAAAGCAAAGGGTTTGTTTGTCTGTTTTTTAATTTGCATTTTTTTTTTATTTGTAATGATACGTAATAAAAAAAATTACAGTGCTTAAAATTACAGTGCTCGGTTCCCCTTATACTAGTTCATAATATCTTTCTTCCACAGTTATGTGCGATTAAATACAGCCCCACTTAACATACAGACACTGTTTAAACACTGTTGTGTAAGTAATCGGGGCATGACAAAGTCGAAAAAATGTAACGTGTTAAAAAAATTGTTTAAAAATGCATGATGGGCCATTAACTTGTATTAAGGACCATAGCTATAGGTCATCTCCCTTTCTGGGCTGGAGATGTTCACCGTGTGCTTTGCATGTGATTCCTGCCACAGTTTGCAAGCTTGAGTCTTTGCTTGAAGAAGTTTAGATCTAGTTTTATTGTTGATACCTCACATGAACAGTGATTCCAGATCGTTTGTCTCAAGTCTCTGGAAACCGTGAGATGTTTCCACAAAGCTGACATTTTCACTATTCACCTGCTGCTGCTCAAACAGAACGCATCTGTGCGGGACGGTTAAGAAAAAGTGCTTTTATTTACTTTTTAGTTTATTAGCATTAACATGAGTTGTTAGATTTTGAGACTTTTGAGATTGAGGTTTTACACTTGTTTACTCCCTTGTCCCTCATTTTCTTAAACACATCCTCTGCTAGTTAAACCTCTTGTCTGATGCAGCAGAAGTCGCACACTTTGTGTTTGGCTCAAATTTCAAGCTTTTGTGTATTAACCTGTGGTCACACTAGACTTTTGAGAGACTATTCATTTCAGTGGGGTATGCCACGTTGACCGCTTTCGACCAATAGCGCTACTGCTTTGGCTCTTGTGACCTGCAGGGGTGGGGCTTAAATAGTACTGTAGAATCACAGTGAAGGAAAAACAGTAGCTATGTGTAAACACAACACTTTAAATAACGAGCACAGATTTCTCAAGCTGAGAATATGATCAAACCACATCCTTTTCCCTTTCATAGCCCTTGTTTTTCTCTGAAGCAAAAGTAACTCTAGTGGTATTCCACACCAGTGCTTCCTCATTGTTACCACAGTATTGCTAGCCAAGGCTATGTTAACCAAAATGGATGACTTTTGCTTCATCAATCTTCTGCCCTCACCTTGGCTATGTTTCAGTATTTGTTTGTCTCCACTTCTTGGCTGGTCTAACATTTTGTTTTTCACCTTTTGGCCGAAAACCAAACATTTAAGCCAAAAATGTTCTCATTGTTGTCCCCTCTAGTCATTAACTATTAGGTATAAAGACTGTCTCACAGTTAAAAATGATGAAATTTTCCATGTTGGTTCCCGTCGATAATTTGTTCCAGAAGGCTTGTCGAGAACGGAAAACGAGTACCGAGCAAAAATTTTCCCATAAGGAATGATGTAAATTGAATGAATTCATTCCAGACCCCAGAAAATCCACACTGTATAAGACATTATATACAATAATGGAGTTGAATTGTACACGTGCTCCCTGATTTGTGATGAGGATATGTTCTGACAAATCCATCATGAGCATGTATCATAAACAGATGAGTTTAATATAGTCTGTACTGTATCATAGCGGCATCTCCATTACTGTTTAAAACACTTATACATTAACCTATAGATGGCCAAATCATTAACACAAAGCTCGTTTTGTAATAGTGTTGAAAAATCTCATGCAATTTAGCAAGTAATGGATTGAAAGTGAAAAGTAAAAGCAAAACACTTACTCTATTGGTGAACTCTAGCTAGCTGCTAATGCTATCTGCTCAGCCTGAAAGTGATCTGGAGGACTCGGTTTTTGAATTCTGTTTGGTTGAGTGTAATCATCAGCCATTTTTGGATCGGTAATGTAGATGTAAGAATAAAGAAAAACACGATAAACACAGTGAACATCTTCACTGAGAAAGAGCTGTTGTGAACCTGAATCACTGCGTACTGAATCGTGAATCATGAATCAACTCGTACAAGTTTAAGTAGGTGCTTAGCGTATCGAGCAAACGACGAGAACCAAGACAAACCGAGGTACCACTGGATCTCCACTTTCATTGCTTAGCGATAGCCTAGCTCTAATGTAAAATGAAATGAGTTACCAGTGGATGCTAAAATATCTTGGCTCTTCAACTGTCCTAAGGGTACAAATGAATGTTTTACAGTTAACTGCTTTACCTTTCAACCTACCCATCAGTACCAGTGGTGTACATCTCATACATTTATTCCACATTTTTCTTGTTTCTTCTGGTAATTTTCTACCTTTTCTTTTCACTCTGCTGAACAGAGGACTCCAAGAAAGGTGAGGTTAAATCTGGAAATACAGGCCTCTCGCCTCATTACTGTTCGCACTAATCTTTGCATCCATCTCTAACCCAAGTTCCTTCTTTTAGGTGTTTTCCAAGCTTTTTGAGGTTGCCAGGAGCAAAGTGAAATTGGGCGCCCTTCTCCCTGCCCAGCGAAAGAGACTGCCGTCAAACAACAATGTGAAGAAGAAAAACTAGCCGCTCCGTTCTCCTTATAAACTCCTTTTTAGGAAGTTCTCGACCCTGATGAGAGAACGGCCTCGGCTATGCCGGGCTGCTATTCAAGGTGAACTCTTACGTAAACCTGTGTTCCTTCGTTTGTAAAATGCAGGTTGGCACTTTCATCATCAAGAGGCTTTCATCATGCTGATGGTGTATTCTGGGGATGGGAGAACTCTGCAAACTTGTTTTACATTTGTAAATGCAGCATCAAATCGAAGTATATGGTTTTGAATGTGTATAATCTATCATTCCCTCGTCTTACATTCTACTTCAAAGCTTTCCATTTTCTCTTCCTTCTTTTCTGTCTTACTTCCCATATCCCTTCCTTCCATTCGTTCCTCTTTCTGTCGTCTGTTTCTTTCTCCTCCGGTGATGAAGCCTCTGGGTGATCAGGTCACAGAGGAGATCTTTAGGTCGAATGTTGGTGTGTAGTCGAATCGAAGCTCTTTGAGTACATTCAGAGAGGCGTTTATTCCAGTTTACGCCATTTAGTGCGTTCTTTCCTCCAAGCACTTCAGACACTGGTGCTGCCGATGCTGTTAGTGCAAGACACTGGCATTGGATTGATTCTTAAACAAGCCGTCTTTGCTTCTGTTAGCGTTTGGCCTGTTTGTACAGGCTGCTTTTCCACTGTATAAGGCCATTAATGGCTTCACTCATTCTTCTAAGGTGATGAAGGATTGATTTCCATTGATTTTTGAATCAAATTACAAGTTGTTGGAATCTACTTTGAAGGAAATCACGATTTTATTCACAAACTGCATGTATTGACTTAGGTTCCACAGTACTGTATTATGAGCATTCTAAGTACAGATCATTGAAGAAAAGACTGAGCTTTACCAGTAAATGGTAGTGAGGTGAAATTACTCGGCGCTGTTGCTTCTTTAGGCCTAAACGGTTACATGTGCTGTCTCCCTGCTGTATAGAATAATGACCTTTAGCTTCTTCAGTGATTTCACCTACAAGGTAACAGACATCCTGTACAGTTCAGATTTTTAAACTTGTCACAAATAGGGCATGTGTATGGAAATTTAATGTATAATTAAAGTTTTCTATATTTTTTTGTAGCCGAAGGAACATCGGTTTTGTGGTAGCCTGATGTGCAGGTCATTTAAAGGAATGCTTTTGTGATGTGTATAAATGTTGAAAGAACAATTTTTTTTCCATTTATTTATATATTAAGTAATTTGCCTTCACAATTCCACTCTTGCTGACCAAGCACTGGAATGTTTCACTTGCTTTGTTTTATTTTAGTAATCTTTTCTTTAATTTATTTTTCAATACAATATTAAAATGAATCACTATATCAAACGCTGCCAATCCATGTCTCGTTTGGTAAGTTGTTTTTTTTCACAGGGCTGCGGGGACAATCTGGGTGAGGTCCAGCCCATTTCAGGGCATGAGGTCAGAGCAGAGGTTGCTGTTGCAGTGCCAGGGGGTGATCAAACTGATGATATGTCTGTGTGATGGCTGGCTTGGCAGGAACGCTCCACTTGGACTTGGGTCTCTAATGTGGTTGGTTAGCAAAGTGCCACTGAGCCACCCGAGCACCACATTCGTTAGTTGTTGATATAATTGAGCTCAGCCGCTGCTTGTGTGGAGTTTGCACGCTGTCCCTGTAGGCTTCCTATGGGAATTTCAATTTTCTCTTACTTACCAAAGAAATTTTTTTGCTGTCTCAAGGGTCCCAGTGTTAGCAAAGTTAGTCCAAAGTTAGTATTTAAATTGGTGTTTTATATTGTGAACCAGTTCTGTCTCTGGGTCTTGTCACCAGACACACTACTTTTGGGTAGTGTACCTTTTGGTGAGAGATCATTGACTGATACCTCTACGTTGCACTTAAGAACATTTTGCCCAGTTGACAGAGGGGGTGCTGAGAGAAGCAAGATGGTCGCTTTGAGGACGTGCCTGCCATCTAGGCCGTTCTGACCTAGCTGTTAGGAGGTTTCAGGTGGCCCAGAGACACCACCAGTAATGAGGTTTGTTTTATCTGGCAACAAGCAAGAGCAGCTCCCACAGTTTTGTTGTCCATCACCCAGACGCAGGTGGCACCTTCATTATACACCTCTCTCTGTTTGGACCATTGCCAGGGATTTAGCAGAAGGAAATTTGTTGTCACGGCACCCATTCCGTGTCCTGCCATTGACAGCCAGTCACTGACGCCTTTGTTTGCAGTGATGTTGTGAACAAGAATCCTGAACTGCTATGGACTGGGACCATGTTGTCTTTACTGACGAATCCCGGTTCTGTTTGGGATCCGACAGTCAGGTCTGAGTATGGAGGCCTCCTGGTGAGTGCTTCAATCTGGCCTTTGTTGTGGAGTGACACTGACCAAAATGCTGATGTGTTGATCTGGGGAGCTATCACATGCTATGGTCATGTGTTGCCTCTCACGGCAGCAAGGGTTACCCAGGAATGTCTGCCAGACTGCAACACTTCCTCACCTGATTTATCGCCAATCGAGCAATTATGGGACCAGCTTCAGCAGCCTACGAGTGTGCAGAACCTACAGGGTCAGCTGCAACACCTGTGGCAAAATGTGCTGCAGGATACCATGTGGAACTTGTATGCCTCCAGTGCCCAACCATATCTCATCTTGCATCCAGGCTAGAGGTGGCCCAACAGCGTAACTAGAGCCTCCTTTTAATTGTACAGGTTTCATCCAATCATTTTGGTGTAATATTGTAACACTTACATGTCATCACAGTCATGCGTATAAGGTTTCATTCAATTCCAACGACGACTCCTTGGTGAGGTCTTTATTTCTCAATGAGGTGTGTGTATACACAAGTTTAATAAGAAATATTCAAACCCTAACACAAAGTAAGGATTTCAAACTGAACTTTTCAGCAGATTTAGATCTAGAGGGATGTAGCAGTTTGAGAGTAGCAGGGTATTTGGTTAATACGATCATGTCACAGTTATTCAACAACTATGCAATTCTCATTTTAAAACCATACATTAGTCTCTTTCACCTGAAGTTGGGTTACAGTATGACTAAACCTTTAATTTTCTTCAGCTGTGATGTGTTTCTGGGTGGTTGACCAATGTCACAAAAGCTGAAAGAGGAGATCATTTCATTTCAACAAAATGGCAGTGGGTAAAAGAAGAGTCTGAACATTCCTGGAGACACCATGGGAATTTATGGAGTTCATGTATGAAAATGAGGCACAGCAAAACATGCCTGTCCATGCAGTGACGTTGCCCCATATGCGGGTGGGATGATTTGCTGAACCATCACATATGACAGTTGGTTACCACTAGTAGTGATACAAGGGACACTAACAAGTCAGTGCAGGACATCTTGCGGCCACACGTGTTACCTCTCGTGCCAGGACTTCCAACTGGCATGTTTCAACAGGATAATGCTCGCTTACAGCATAGAGCATAATTATCTCTCAATAGGACAATGAATACAACTGCTGCATTACTGCTGAAGACTTGCAGGATGACCTGATGAAGGCTGTGACAAATGTCAGTGCCAACCATAAGAGGATCGCTTAACAGGCAAGGACTTCATCGCTGGATTTAAATTAAGCAGTTGCAGCACAGAAGGCATCAAACCTCAATGAGCTGCTTAAGAAGAATGACAAATGAGAGAGTCAGCACTAAGGTACTGGACTATGGACCAGAAGGTCCAGGGTTCAAATCCCACCTCTGCCACTGTTGGGTCCTTGAGCAAGACCCATAACCCACAATTGCTTGGATTGTAAGACTGTACCAATTGTAAGTCGCTCTGGATAAGGGCGTCTGCTAAATAATGTAAATGTAGCCTCTGCGCCGGTCTCCCTTTTGGTGTATAAAGACTCGACCTAGTCAGCCTGCCAGTTTTAAATGAAGAGATGCAGCTTCTGTCATAGAAGACTTTGTGATCCGAAAAGCTGTAGCATACAAAGTTTTACATTTAATCATTTAGTTATATTAAAAATCGTTTTGTACTCTTGGGTGCATATTGTACCATCAACATTTTTTTTTTTATGGTTTAACCCAACTCTCTTACTTGGTTACATAATTATCTGTGCCTCAAGTGTGAAATATTGACATATGTTTATTTTCAAGTATTAGTTTATGGTTCATCTAAAAAAAAAAAATAAAAAAAAAAAAAAAGAAATACACTGACCCACTGTTTTCACTGAGATACAATTTCAATAACAACAACAAAAAAAAAGTATCAAAAAGGTCAGAAGAGTTCAGTTTGTCATAAATTACAGACCAGAATATATATGTATAAATCATTATTCAAATAAATCTGTACATGACCACACATCTGTGGTGAAGCACATACATACTTATCAAATATAGCACCAGTACAGTTGCAGCTGAGGATCCACGTAGTTTCTGAGCACCAATGTTGGATTGTTACCACTGTCTGACAGGATTTAGATGGTCAAAACCACCAGCTGCTGAGTGGCTTTGAACGGGGAAAACATAACAATAAAATATCGTTAATGCTTATAAGCTCTGTGCTCAGGTTTAAGTGTAAGGTTTTAATATAGCCTCATGGCTACGTGAGCACTTTGACTATTGGTGCTTCGGATAAAGACGTGTGTGTGTGTGTGTGTGAGAGAGAGAGAGACAGATTAAAGTTAAAACAAGTACTACTAGAATAGTCTGTACTAATTGTGGTTATGAAATTGTCAGAAACATGAATAAAAGCCTTTTTACTTTTTCAATCAGACACAGGAATTTCATTTAAGTTACGAAGCAGAAGGACATTACAAAATGGAAACAGCCAAGAAACCCTAAAGCTCTGGAAAACCTAGCGAAAGCAGGAAGTAAGAATACTCGATATTTGTATAGTAAAGACTTTTAAAGAAAATGGTGGTTCGTGAAGCAGAGAGCAGCAGGAAATATAGATTTATGTTGTATATTAGCACCACGTGAGTTATCATTTAGCAGTTCACTCAATGTTTATTGGTTTGGTCAGTACTGAGATCACTAAATCTAAAAAGTTTTGATGTTTTCAAATTTCATGTTGTCATCGCGGCAGCGACGGTAACACCATGAAAAGGGGCGGATGCCTCAATGTTCAAACTCCGATCCCAGATTTTTAAACTCTTTCTCGTACTCCTGTTGACTGAGGTCGCTGTATAACCAGGTAACGTCTTTTCCAAAACTCCACAGCGTACTAATATTCTACAATAGCCACCCCTGCCCAGTTACTCTACTGTACTAACTTACTCCCGTTCTGTTCTGCCTCTTGACAACATGTGCTAGTTCATTTCCAACTGTAAAAGGATCATTTGTACAGAGATTGAAATGACCCAGACGTTTGAAATTGCTTCTCTACTTTAACCTGTTCACCTTGATGCCATTTTATCAAACATGAAATCTCCAGAAAACCAGTCTGTATGTGGTTTGGTTTAGACTTGTCCTCATCCTCATCCTTCTCCTTCCCCTTCATCCCTAGACAGCACGAGAGGATGGTGAAGGAGAGAAAGTCCCATTGGTTTTGCTGTCCTGGATCATCTGCTCTTTATTAGAGGAAGTTGTTGGAGATCTGACGCTGGTGTTCGAAAAGGTTCTCGTTCTCCGCGCTGTACGCATCCCCTGTGAGAACCAGACAGACATGTTATGTTCATCAACTATAGAGTGAATGGATGAGGAATATGAGTATGGTCTAATGTCTTGGTCTCACTCAGCTTAATGCTAGCTTAACTTGTGATTAAAGTGGAGCCAATTCTCTCGTGCACTTGGGCTTGTTTTTACAAACCCTGACACTGAGCAGAAAAAATATTATTTCTAAAGTTTGCCAGCTGTAACCAGAGTTGGCAACTAGGATTGGGCAGTATGACTGCACTTCGGGATACCATGGTATTCAAAAATAGTGATGGTATTTAAAAATGTGACACACCTAATTTCTGCTTCACGCACTGGATTTACCTACTTAAAACACTTCTAGGGCAGTCAAAAGACAGAAGAGTCAGCAGAAAAGGGTACTGTTATTGACACAATGGTCACTAGATGGCGTCAAATACATTGGTTACATGATCAATTTGTTTTCGTCCTATGTTCATTTCCAAGTTTATATTCGGTGTGGAAAGTTTATTAGAGCAGAACCCGTTTTTATCGTAGGCTATTTCTCTGGGGACTGTGGTAGCCTAGTGGTTAAGGTACTGGACTCTGGACCAGAAGGTCGGGGGTTCAAATCCCACCTCTGCCAAGCTGCCACTGTTTGCTCCTTGAGCAAGACCCTTAACCCACAATTGCTTGGATTGTAAGACTGTACCAATTGTAAGTCGCTCTCGATTAGGGCGTCTGCTAAATGCTGTAAATGTAAATGATATTTAAGCTAAATCAGACTGGAGTGGAAGCATTTCTGAACTGTATTACAGAATCTTAAGTCTCTCCACTGATGTTTATGGGGTTTAAGTCTAAGATTGTTTGGACCACTCCATGGATAACCTGGTCCAGGGTGCGAGCCCCATTACTTTAGACCTGCCACTGTTGGGACATTGAAGACCCATAATTGCTTGGATTGTACACTAAGATGGTATCAGTTGTATGTTGCTCTGGATAAGAGCATCTAGTAAATACTGTTAAATATTAATAGTTCAACTTCACTCATTTTTTCCATTGATCAATCATTGAGGCTACTGCACTTCTGGGAACATTCAGAGTCGAGCATTAAAAACACTTTTATACCCTTGCCTAGATCTATCAGAGAGTTGGAAGACATTGTGAAGGAATGCTCGGCTGGTCACGTACTTTGTTTACCAGAACATCATTTGGAGATGGCAATGCAATTGGAACCACAAGGTGGAAAGTGGGCCAGCCTAAGACATGGCGAAGAACTTTCCAGAAGGATGTTCAAACACTAGGAGTTGCATGGGATGAAGCGATAGAAGTCACGGGATATAATGGCAAATGCTCGTTGCCCAGTGTGCCCAGTTGCAGAGGTGGACCGAAGTCTAGATCTAGGCCTTGTACAGGTTATTGGACTTTAGTTTTGGTTATGACGTATATTATGAAATGTGGGATCTTGTACACTGAGGTGTGCAGGTAAGGTCCAGTTCTAGAAATATCTTATAGATAATTAAAGAAATCTTGATGCGTCTTGTCACAGCAGAGGGTATGGATACCTATGTAATTGACAGATTTCAGTTTTTAATTTGAACACATTTCAAAACATTCTCCAAAACTGTTTGCTGTTACTTATTACACTGTAATAAGTCCACTGTGTATTTAGATTTTTACAGACCATGTACCTGAGCAAGGAAGAACAAATCAAAATAATTCTACTCATAGGAGGTCTAAGAGAAAGTGCTTAATTTAACAGATTAAGAAGTAAATTAAACAGTTCAGAAAGTGATTGCAGCCTTGTTGCGATGTTTGCATGTTTGTCAACTGGGTAAAAGTAGTGTTCTAAGGAAAAATGATGCACATGAAAGCGTTTGCTTTTCCCTCTGTTGCTAGAACATGCTGTACTGTATTTTATAGTCTCTTACAGTGTAAAGCAATGGCATAAATTTGTAATTCCCATACCGCCCTCTCTGTACACACCAGAATATCAGTACTTTAAAAAAACAATACTTATGTTACTTTTAACCCAGTTGATATCTGTAATTTAAAATCCAAAAGTAAGTTCTAGGTTATTGTGTGTACACATGGCCTTGGGCTTAGAGCTGTTCTGTACCGGGCCCTAGGGACGATGATGGTGAGCTAAAGAGTAGAGTACGAAGATGTGTGTGGGTTGGTGTTTTTGTTTGTTTGCTTTTACTGTTTCAAAGGAAGAGGAAGTGGGACTTCTGAAAGTAAATCAACTATCCAAACGATGCTGGATTTCACAATATGAAACTTTTTTCCAATATATAAAGTCAGACCTCATGGGTTAGTCATTTGTCTTTACAGGTCACAAAATGTTCTTGTCCCTCACTTTGGGTGACATGTTGGGTGTGACAGCATTTAAAGGCAATGCTGTAAACTGATCACAAGTAAGAATGACCTGCTCTTAAAATGGGCTGATAATGTCTGTAAAAGCTTTTAGTAAATTCTCCTTTTATGCTATCCATTGTTACCTGACTCACTACATATAATGATTGTAACCTTTCAGTAGAGCTATTTCTGATTCACTCTGGTATGTCAACTCAGGTACACAAATCCATAAAATGGCTCGGGTACATCTGTAACAGGCGGCTTACCTGCATGACATCCATACAGGTAAACTCTGCTGCCGTCGTATCTGCACCTGCATCGCATGACGTTGTTCTGAAAGTCAGACTCGGCCATGTCCAGAGAGGGATTCACTTCCACCTACAGGAATCAAACATAAGCATTAACCAGGATTGCTCAGTGGATAAGGTATTTGAACAACAACACTGCTATGTATGTGTGTGTGTGTGTGTGTGTGTGTGTGTGTAAAAAAAAAAAATAAAAAAAAAAAATATATATATATATATATAAAAATATAAAACACACACTATCAGCTGGATAGCTACAGGACAGGCAATCACAGGAAACCTAAACGTTTTTCCAGTAATGTAGGTCTGGAAAAACTTGTTCAAAGACGGTAATATAAGACCTCTGCAAACAAAACTCCCCTGAACTTTCTAGATCATCATAAGATTAAATGCCAAATTTAGCATCTAAATCGATACTAGGACGTATTTTGCCTAGACGATTTCAGACGCCCTTATCCAGAGTGACTTACAATTCAGTCTTACAATCCAAGCAATTGTGAGTTAAGGGTCTTGCTCAAGGACCGAACAGTGGCAGCTTTGGCAGAGGTGGGATTTGAACCCTGGACCTTTTGGTCCATAGTCCAGTACCTTAACCGCTAGGCTACCACATGGTTATGCTATGTACTCCAACCAATATAAGCCTGGTGCCTTTCCTTAAATTTGCATCATTTTTAAAGCCACATTGGGTGAATCCCATTTCAGGGGCTGCATCCTTCGACGGACGCTGTCTATGCGGTCTACGAAGGTGTGTGCTTGGAAGGCTGGGTAGACCGCGGCAAAGACGGAACCGAAATGAGACGGTCTACTCTGCATTGGATTTCCTGTTTGCGTCAGGAACCACCCGCCCGCACCGTATCACAAAACAGCAATAATTGTTATAATAATGCAGCCAGAAATTTTGAGTTTAGTTTATTTGCTGTTTTTGGTTTTTCAATTATTGGAAGAAACGCTTCACTGCAGTTCATTGGCATTTATTTTCCCTCAAGCAGTTTAATAAAGGTCTCCGTTTGTTACTTGCTCCCTAAAACAAAACAAAAAATGTTGCGCATTTGCTTTTTAACATTTACCTGTTTGCGTTTTTAAATCCTTACATTTAAATAACTATTTCCTCAGCCAACCGTTGCGATATCCCTAAGTTCCCCTCAGGCGCAATGCACCTCGGGATATGGTAGGTCGCGAAGGATACATCGGATGTATCCTTCGTTTTGAGGGAAAAGAAGGACGCATTTGTAGGCCGCATACGAAGGAGCCTTCGGAATGGGACAGTCTAGGCGCGGCGCTATGACGCAATCGGTCTTCAAATGCGTCCTTCGAAGGACGCAGCCCCTGAAATGGGATTCACCCATTATCTTGGTTGAGGCCATGAGTATTATTTTTTTATTTTATTTTATTTTACTATAACTTCTTTAAATATGTTCTCTCTTCGTTTTTATATTTAGCTTCTGTGTATTTAAACTGTAATGAGTGGTACCTTGGTTCTCACCCACCTCAGAACTCGTCAAATTCGGTTCTCAACGCATTTTGATTAGAAAACGTTCTCTGTCCTCGTCGCTTGCTCGGTACACGGCACACCTTGCTTAAACTTGTATGAGTCGAACCGAGTGACTCGTTTCAGCCGAAACACGATTCAGAGAGCCAGTGATTCAGATTCACAGTAGCCTTTGCTCAGTGAAGAACTGCATAGCATTAGCACCTATGCTAGCATCTTGAATTCACTAATAGAGTAAGTGTTTTGCTTTTCCTTTTCATTTTCAATCCATTACTCAGTTGCATGATATTTTTCATCACTTTATTATGAAATAAGCTTGGTGTTGATGAGGTTGGCCAACTGTAGGTTAATGTAAGTGTTAATGTGTAATAGATTCCGCTATGATACAGTGTAGACTATATTTAACTCCTCAGTTCATGATACATTTAAGCTTATGATGGCTTTGTCGGAACATATCCCCATAATAAATCAGGAGCACCTGTACAATACAACCTCCATTAATGCCTATAATGGCCTCATACAGTTGGATCTTCTGGGGGTCTGGAAAGATTCATTCATTAATTTTAACGATCCCGTTATGGAAAAATTTGCTCTGGTACTCATCAGTGTAACTCTTACGTATATCATCTTGGCTGCCCAAGAAGGTTGGTCTTGGTCTTTTCAAGGTTTTGTCCTTATGTTTAAGGAGTTTTACCTTGCCACTGTCGCCCCAGGTTTGCTCAATTAGGGCTTTTGTCCTAGATATTTGTAAAGCTGCTTTGAGACAATGTTCTGTTGTTAAAAAAAAGAAAAAGCTATATAAATAATACTTTAACGTCTGAGGGAACGCAGGCTAAAAGGAAATATTTATATATTTTTGGTTGTGGTCATGGTGGGGTCTGGAGACTATCCAGTATTTTAATGGGAGCAGGAGGAAGTATGCTGTGGACAGGACTCCAGTCAATTGCAGGGCCTGGCAGTTGCTGCTAGCTTCCCCTCCATCAGACCGCCAATTGTGCCTGTTTAATGCCTGACCTGGTCATAAGGCACTTGAGATCAAGTGTGTGCAGGGCTGGGCTAGCACATTAAAACACAAGTGCTGAATGAATTTTGGAATCGAACAGAATTATTCTATTCCTATCTGATTATGTACTGATTGTTTTCCACTGACTCCAACCAGGAGGTTCTCATAGCTGTTTCGAATCACCTCTGACTTTACTTGAATACTGCTGACAGACAGAACACGGAGGGCCAGCTGTAGCCTGTGCGTTTGTAATCCTGAGCCTATCATTAAGCAGTGGTCATGACTGCTATTGTTTTTTCCATCTCCCCATATACAGTATATTTATGCACGAGCAAGCTGACTGAAATGACTTTTCCATCTTTTAGCCTTTTAGATATTTAATAACATTCTCATATTTCCATGTGGAGAGGAAAATGTATGTCCTCATTACAAAAAAAAAAAAAAAAAACCCAACCAAATACTGAGTGTGAGAATGAAAGCCTCTCATTACACACACTGGCTAATTTGCACCATCATTTAATATATTGCATCTTTATAACACTTTCTTTGGTAAGTCCTGCTGTGATGTGCTACCCACTTAGACGGTTGTATCATTTCCCACCTGTTATACATCACAGAAATCACTGTCATGCCTACGTTGAGATCTTGAGAGAGAGCGAGAGATCGGTTTAATCGGACTCAAGTGCTGATTCCTAAATGACTGCAATCATGCAGACTGGTCTTGCGCTAGTTGTGAGTAATGTGCTTAAATGTATGTTCCTAAATTTGGCACACCACAGCCTGGGCTACTTTTCAGAGAGAGAACGCCCAGTGATAGCATGAAATACACACATGCGTGGAAACACACTCCCACTAACTCATTTTATTAGCGCGCTTTACAGCTCTTGCAGAGGGGGGTTTCATGGCAACGTAAAGCGAATCCTAACACACATCTGAGCATTACGTAAGGGACTGCGTTTGATCTGCACTGTAAACCGTATCATAAAGATGGTATTGCCATTGTCCCAGGCTGTTTTAATACCATGTTTGTCACCATGCCTGCCTCTGGGGAAAAAGTAAGCATAGAATCTAGGGACTAAATTACAGTGCTGAAATGAGAAAGGTCCACTTTGCTGAACTGTGGGTAAAAATGTCTGGCGTGTTAAAAAAAGCACTGCTGGTTAAAGGACCATTAACCAATGATGGCATTACCTTAATTTGTTCCATTACACATTGCTATATAAAGCATTTTCCATTGTGTTTTTTGTAGTGGTTGAGCTTCTGGGCTTAGGCTGAAGAACGTAATGAGAAGATCTCGTCTTTAAATTGTTTTAGCTTCTGAAGAGTAGACAAGGTGCAATGCATTCACATGCATATAAAGCGCTGACTCGATGCTTTCGCTGAGCCATTACAATAATAGCAGGGCTGAGGTGCCTTGAGACTGGGCCTGAATCCCTGCATTTTAAAGAAATCTAGCACGTGCAAGCATGCACAAACCTCATTCTCCCAAATTATGCTCCCTATCTGCACTCTGCATCGCCGGAGAAACAAAGCGCCAAATGGAATTTTATAATGGGCTGAGACTTTAGGAACGATTATGGAAAAATGCTTCTATACGGATCCGTGCTAATTTTTAAACATCAATTTAGTGTAATATTTTCTTGGGAAATGAGGAGGATTTTGGTTAGGGGTGGCTCGGTTGATTCCATCCACCTTTTCCAGGATTAGAAATGGAGAATGGTGCCTGCAGTGTTCCATGTCTTGCTCGGAATCTGCACATGGAAAGGTCTCGCTACAAAAACTTGAAAGCTGTGTTGAACAGCTTGTGCAGTTTGATGGTGAAAGCTGTTGGGAAAAGTAGAGGAAGCAAAGTGGAACTGTCTATTCGTGTTGACAAATTTTATGGCTTGGGAACTGGTACTATATCGGCCAAAAGCATTGAAGGGTTATAAACCTTTACTGTTAGAGGATGTGCTACCTGCAGAATTGCAATCTCTGTCCAGTCTGTTCTCTAGTTCTCATCATAGCATTGACATCTGTATGAGATGAAAGCCAAGTATAAATATGCGCCCTTTAACATCCCCTTTAATGGCCGAGGTCTTAAATTATAATGAGTTATAATAGGAAATAAAAATGTGTTTTAACTCCAGATGTTGCAGCTGTAAACAGCTGGCCACCTCAACAGCCAATCAACACTGCGAATCCACGAGCATTTACATTTACTCTATCTACTCTATTTACATTAGAGTAGACCATGTGGCTATCCATGTCCCTTTTGGTAATGCGAACGTTAAATTTTGACCTGAAACCCACATCCCCAAAACAGACCCATTTCTGCTCCATTACTTCAGTTGAACATCATCTTGGACATTCAATATCTTCTTCACCAGCAACAAATTAACGATTTGCTAGTGTTGAAGCCCCTGCGATAGTGGTTGGACGCCAACACCATGGTGTACGCATTGGGACCAGGCTCTATTTTCACAGCTGATGCCGGTTCCCTGCTACTAACCCTGGTACATACAGGCCACACATCAATGAAACCTCTTAATTTGTACAGACTGTGGCCTTATTATTTCTCTTTGTTTGTATTTAAGTGTTGTTCTCCTAATGCAGTCAGAAAAAGACTTCAGTGAAGACTATGAAGAAGATATTTGAGAAGGAAAAGTTTTGAATCAACCACACATCCTTGTAGTCTCTTTTTACCACTTAAAGCGTATTTCACAACAACCTGTAGAACTTCAAGAGCTCTTGGGACAAAGCCTTACTGGGACAGTGATTAAAGGAATAGGAACTGAAAGATACCCATGTAACCATTATTCTATGACTAAGTGGAATATTGCTAGGAACAATACTTAAGATGCTAGGACGGAGTTATGATGTAAAATAAAATCTATCCAAAAGTAGCCTCTGACAGCCTTTTTGTAGAGAAGTGGAGGAAACACTTTTATGCCCTCCTGTGGCAAGACCCAGTGTCTAATCAGACCACACCTGTAATCATTTACATATCTACCTGAGACAGAACTGCATGCCGAGTTTTGCAGCAATACGACATTTCTATCGTATTTTCTTTTGTTAATCCCAAAAGAGCAAAGTCAAATTTATTATGTAGAGCGTTATACAACAGATCATTGTCTCAAAGCGGTTTTACAAACATCTAGGCCCAGGAAGTGTAGGGCGACAGTGGCAAGGAAATGTGAGGAGGAGGAAACCTTGTGAGGACCAAGACTAAACGGGGACCAAACCTCCTTGGGTTCGCTAGATGTTACATGTAGGAAAAATTTAATTATCTAAATATTAAATTTTAATCATTTATTACAACGTTAAAATCGAGGACACCAAGTGATTGTGTTTCAGGTCTTATTTTGTCCCCATTCTTCCTGCAGACACATCTTAAGATGTGCAACAGTACGGGGTCGTCATTATCATATTTTGTTTCAGAATTCTCCATACATTCTCTATTGGGAACAGGTCAGGACTGTGGGCAGGCCAGTTCGGTACCCGCTTTGTAGTGTATGCATGTGGTTTTACATTGTCTTGTGGAAAATGCATGGATGTCTCTGTGAAAGATGACATCTTGAAGGCAGCTTATGTTTCTCTGAAATCACAGTGAACTTTTCTACATTAATGCTGCCGTCACAGAAGTGTAAATGACCTTTTGCCAAGGGCCCTGACCCAACCCCATATCATGACAGAGCCTGACTTTTGGACTTGTTGTTAAGTCTGCCTCCCAGTCCAGAGAAATTCGATGCCACTTCATGTTCATGTCATGCTTAACATAAGGATTTTTTTGCACAGTAATGTTTTAAGTGGAATTTGTGAATGTACAGTGGTGTTTGAAAGTTTGTGAACCCTTTAGAATTTTCTATATTTCTGCATAAATATGACCTAAAACATCAGATTTTCATAAAAAGTAATTTCCTAAAAGTAGATGAGAACCCAGTTAAAAATGAGACAAAAATATTATTCTTTTATTTATTTATTGAGGAAAATGATCCAATATTACATATTGGTGAGTGGCAAAAGTATGTGAACCACTAGGATTAGCAGTTAATTTGAAGGAGTCAGGTGTTTTCAGTCAATGGGATGACAATCAGGTGTGAGTGGGGACCCTGTTTTATTTAAAGAACAGGGATCTATCAAAGTCTGAGTTGTCGATGCTCACCAGGCTGGAAAAGGTTACAAAACCATCTCTAAAGAGTTTGGACTCCACCAATCCACAGTCAGACAGATTGTGTACAAATGGAGGAAATTCAAGACCATTGTTACCCTCCCCAGGAGTGGTCGACCAACAAAGATCACTCCAAGAGCAAGGGGTGTAATAGTTGGCAAGGACACAAAGGACCCCAGGGTAATTGAAGGCCCCTCTCACATTGGCTAAAGTTATGTCATGAGTCCACCATCAGAAGAACACTGAACAACATGGTGGGTGCAATGGGAGGGTTGCAAGGAGAAAGCCCTGCTCTCGTCTGCAGTTTGCTAAAGATCACGTGGATAAGCCATAAGCTATTGGAAAGAATGTTTTGTGGCGGAATTGAACCAAAAAGAAACCTTTTCTGGTTTAAAAGAAACATTATGTTTGGATAAAGGAAAACACTGCATTCCAGCATAAGAACCTTATCCCATCTGTGAAACATGGTGGTGTAGTATCATGGTTTGGGCCTGTTTTGCTGCATCTGGGCCAGGACGGCTTTTTTTGCCATCATAGATGAAACAATGAATTCGGATTATATCATAGAATTCTAAGAAAATGTCAGGACTCTGTCCAGGAACTGAATCTCAAATAAGGTGGGGTCAATGCAGCAAGACAACGCCCTAAAGCACACAGTCGTTTTCTACCACAGAATGGTTAAACAATAGAATAATAAAGTTAATGTTTGGGAATGGCCAAGTCAAAGTCCTGACCTTAATCCAAGGAAACGTTGTGGAAGGACCTGAAGTGAGCAGCTAATGTGAGGAAACCCACCAAACATCCCAGAGCTGAAGCTGTTCTGTACGGAGGAATAGGCTAAAGTTCCTCCAAGCCGGTGTGCAGGACTGATCAACAGTTACAGGAAATGTTTAGCTGCAGTTATTGCTGCACAGGGGGGTCACAGCAGATACTGAAAGCAAAGGCTCTTATACTTTTGCCCTCACTAATGTAATATTGGATCATTTTCCTCACTAAATAAATGACCAAGTATAATATTTTTGTCTCATTTGTTTAACTGGGTTCTCTTTATCTACTTTTAGGACTTGTGTGAAAATCTGATGATGTTTTAGGTCATATTTATGCAGAAATGTAGCAAATTCTAAAGGGTTAAACTTTCAAGCACCACTGTAACTAGGTATTGTAGTGCATGACTGTTTTTGATGCAGTGCTGTCTGAGGAATCGGAGGTCAAGGGTGTTCAACTTAATCTCGTGCCCTTACCCTTTTCTCTACATTCCCTGAATCATTTAATGATATTATGCACTGTAGACTGAGAAATATGTACATCCCTTCTTTTACTGATTTGGGGTTGTATATTAAATACCTAGAAAATCAATCACACTTGGCAATACCGCCTCTAGTGGTACTTCTATTAGTCACGGAACAATGTATACATATGTAACCTTTCACCTTACAGCCAAAGAAATGATATACCAAAACTGTCCGAGATGAAAAAGTAGTAAATGATGCCAAGTAGTGATTTAAAAACTTTAAAAATGCTAGTGAAGTAAAATTAGTGCCAGTCTAATTGTCTGTCTGCTTATGTGTATGTCTGCATGTTATCACACAATTGTAATTCATAATGTGACGATTTGAAATGGAAAAATATTACAGTGTAAAATAAGACCTGTAAGAAATGAGTACTTCTCCAGATGTTAGGGTGATGTGTCTGAGTCTCTCTCTCTCTCTGGATCTTCGTCTGTCTCTGTCTCTCCGTGTTTGTCTGTCTGTCTCTCTCCATGTTTGTGTCCATCTGCCTGCCTGTGTGTGTGTGTGTGTGTGTGTGTGTGTGTGTGCTCTTTCACCTGGAAGATGTAGTCTCCTGGTCTGACGTCAGTCACATCAATCCACTGGCAGTCAATGTCGTGGCGATACGTGTCCCAGCATCCCACTGTAATGCCCTGATCCCCCATGTTGTAGCACGAGTAGCGTTTCGTCAGGCCTGTCACCAAGGAGACCAGAAAGTATTTGGTGTTTTTTCTCCCCCTTTGTGGTGTTTGTAACCACATCTTATGACTCTGATGTAACCTCAAGTCATTTTCCTTTCAATTCCTTAAACTCCGGGGTAATGAACTTTCCGCAAAGCCGATTAGACTAAGAACTTCACACGCAGAGTAATTCAATTAAGACTCAGGAGTTTAGTTTAAATGCTTTAGTCACAGAGTGAATCTCATGCAAATTGGAGCATAACGCACATGCTGGTGATACTGCTGTGCTTAACTGGGTACACAACACACCTTCAGGGCAGTACGTGTCCTCCAAACAGAAGCTGGCTTTGTGACCTTCTGCCACCTTGGTCCCGTTCATGGTCATGAGGTCATAGTGTGTGAATACTTCAATGCTGTGGTAGTGTCTGTCAAGAAAAGCAAAAACAAATACATTAGTGTCAGTTTTTCTTTCCTCTGTGTACATGAGGAAATTCCAAAGACATGTTAGGTTAACTGTCATCTCTAAAGTGTCCCAGAGTGAGCAAGTGTATGTGTGTCAAGTCAAGTCAGATTTATTTCTATAGCGCTTTTTACAATGGATCATTGTCTCAAAGCAACTTTACAATTTTAGATTATCTTGCTAAATTTCCCTGATCATTAAAGCCTTATCCTAAATTATAAGGCCAATCCCAAATTGAGAAAGCCTAGGGCAACAGTGGCAAGGAAAAAGTCTCTAAACGTGTCCATGTGCCCACTGATGGACTGGTGCTCTGTCCAGGGTTGGTTTCTGCCTTGTGTCCTGTGCTGCCACTTAGCCCCTGGCCCCATGTGACCCTGAACTGGATTAAGCGGGTACAAAAAATGATCATTCCTTTGAGGGTGCTTGGATGACACTGCATTAATATGATAGCCCATCATCACAGGGACCTGGGTTCGAATCTCAGCAGTGCTTTCTGGTTGGGTCAGGCATCACATGCAGCTGTGTCAAAGGCAGGCAGGACAGAGCAGGCCGGTCGGGGGATCATCCCCAGGTGCAGCACAAGCAACCTCTACAAGCCCTATGATGGGTAGAATCCCGTCTATGCCTATGCCCTCTGTAAAAGTAAAAGTGGTTAACATGTGAAAAATAAACTTCAGTGAGCAGCTCCTGTGGCTTGGAGGACCTGCGTTCGAACCCCGGGCTGGGCTTGAGACATGAAGCTCAGGTGGTGCGTTTACAGCTGTCACTGTAACAACACTCAACTCTGCAGAGACCTAGTTTCCAGAGTCCTGGAGGTGACTTCTGGCCAGTTTGAGCTTCAGAAGCAAACATGATTGGCTGTTTCTGAGGGAGGGGAGTAGGACAATCAGTTTTTGCTTGTTGAATTTCCCCATTTCTCCTTGCAAAACACTTGTATTATAATATTTGGAGGTCATCTAGCATGAATCAGGTTTTTAAGATCTAAACACAGACGTGTGGTAGTGTCGTGTGGGCCATGTTTTGTTTGAGGTACAGTCCTGTGCAAAAGTGTTAGGCCACCATTAGATTAGAAAAGGGATTGTTACTGTTGTGTTATCAATTGTAAAAGGAACATATATAATTATTTCTCAGTCTCGTTATTAGAAATGGCTTCTATAGGCTACAGTGGCAAGTATTTATTGTGACCTCCTCTTACACTTGAGCAATAGCAGCATCTGGCAGCTTCATCAGGATGCCAAGTTGACCCTTCTACAGTCTGAAGAAGCTTGATCAGGAATGGTCTTTTTGGAAGGGTAGCAGCCATGAAAACCACTTTTTGAGAAGGGGAACAGGGTGAAAAGGCTAAGATATGCTAAAGCTCACAGAGATTGGAATGAAGATCAGTGGAAGAGAATGTCATAGTGACGAATCCAAGTTTGAAATTTTTGGGTCCAATCGTCACCAATATATGGTCATTATGCCATTACTAAAACAACAAATCTAATGATGGCCTAAGACTTTTGCACAGTAATGCACAGTAATGTACATTTGAGTCCTGGAGGTGACTTCACAGGTTGTTCTTGGCTGTTTCTGAGGGGGGAGAGATCATCAGCAGACTCTGCAACAGCAACCCCTTTCACATGACCCCTTGTCTTCAGCTCCTGTAAATGCCCCTGGGAAAAGCCTGGCACATGTAAGAGTTTATTGTGATAATCACCCCCCTTGGGTAGACCTCACTACCTTACGTTCTCACCCATGATGAGAAATTAATTGCTCTCATTTATGGGTTTGGTATTTGTCTACCTAAGGGGGAGCTTGAATTAGTGAATAGCCCCCATACATACTGCTAAAATTATTCAACCAGATCTTAATGAGCACCAACATACTCTAGCACTTTTCATGTCCCCCCCCCCCCCCCCCCAACCACAATTCTCACTCCATCTTAGTCACACCCAGTTTCCCTGTAGATGTTCCCTGACTGCTTCTTTTCTCTGAGAGGCAGTGAACATGTGTGGGATGACCATGCCATAATTTCCAGACCCTTGATCATTCCCTTTAGTTATAACCTATCGTATTTCACCACTGTGCCACCCAAGTGCCTCTGTAGCTTTCTAAATGAGTTGAAACTTCTCTTTATAAAGAATCATCCAACTTGCCTCCAGAAGCTCTCCAGTTCTTATATGGCAGCATTGTAAAAAGGACTAAAGTTGTTTTGAAGGTACACAAAGTATTTGTGCTCCTTTCTGCTCAGTTGATCATCTCTCAATGGTCCAAAGGTGGCAACTTGGCAGAACCAGGATTTGAACTGTGAACCTTGCAGATCCTTAACCACTAGGTCACCACTGTCCCCACCACAAAAGGTAGAAGGTTAACCTAGAGCATATTTGCATTAATATATCCTGATGGGTTTAAATGATTTTGTTTACCTCCTGTATGTAGTGGTAGAATCACCACTGGCGCCACAGGTTCAACCATGAAGAAAGTGTGTTAAAACAGTTTTTGAACACCATGCCAAAAGCAACCAAGGTCACAACCACAGATGCATCAACAATGCTGACACACACAACCAACGTGGCAACCCAAATAAAAGGAATCTGGATTCTCTGTTTAATAGTGAAAGGTGAACGGGGACATTGTACAGTTACAAAGCTGCTGCTTGTTTATTCTGAAACGTACAGGAAATGTTCTGTATGGTCTCTGCATCTGTGTTTTTGAACAGAACTCCGAGGCTAAATTAACTAACATGAAAAACAGAGTATGGCTACCATTTTCAAACTGCACTTCTAAATCACTAGTAATGCCACAAAAACAATGATCAAATTGGAACCATATTATTATCCGAATCGCTACAAATGGAGTTTCCACCAAAAAACTTTGTGATGTAATGCCAAACATTAGACCTTCAAACGGTCGCTGTTACCATTTTTAATCATAATTGTGCCTCTCTAACAAATAAAGTATATCATGGAGTGTCAGAAAGCACGTACGCATGTGTATTTGACATCCTGGACTGACTAAAAGCTGTATAATGGGGTGTGTTGATTTCGACAGGTAGTTAGCGTGATGATATAGTGGTGACTACAATAACAGTCAATTGTGTATAATTTTGAGGCCAAAAAGTGCTTCACATATCAAGTTTTAATGAAGCTTTCCAGTGGTGCTTTTTAAGTTTGTGCACTCTTTATAATTTCCAGTATTTCTGCATAAATGTGACCATCAGAGTTTCAGATCAGAAAACAAATAGATCATCAGATTTTCACACAAGAAAATGAAGACAAAAATAACATGAATGCTTATTTATATATTGAGGAAACCGATCCAGTATTACAGATTTAGGAGTGGCAAAAATGTGAACCTCTATTATTAGCGGTTCATTTGAAGATGACTTTAGAGATGGGGCGACAATCAGGTGTGGTCAACCAACGAAGATCAGTCCACGAGCAAGGTATACAAGATCCTGTGAGGTCACAAGGGAACCCAGGTTAGCTACTAGGCAACTAAAGGCCTCTCTCATTGGTTAATGTTCCACATAATGTTCTAATGAGTCCACCATCAGGAAAACACTGAACAACATTGATGTGCAAGGCAGTGTTGCAAGGAGAAAGTCACTGCTCTCCAATAAGAACGTCGCTGCCCATCTGCATTTGCTAAAGATCATGTGGACAAGCCAGAAGCCATCTAGAAAACGTTTTGTTGGATGCATTAGACCAAAATAGGACTTTTAATGAGTTTAAATGAGAAGCGTTATGTCTGGAGAAAGGAACACTGCGTTCCAGCATAACAACCTGATCACATCTGTGAAACATGATGGTGGTAATATCACAGTTTAGGCCGGTTCTGCCTGATCTTTGCCAGGAAGTCTGAATTTTAAGATATATGAGTAAATTCTGAAGGGAGATTCGAATGTGTCTCATGCAGTAAGACAATGGTCAAGTCAAAGTCTTGACCTTAATCCCAATAGAAATGTTGTGGAAGAACCTGAAACCAACAGTTCATGTGAGGAAATCCACCAACATCCCATAGTTGATGCTGTTCTGTACAGAGGAATGTGCTAAAAGTCCTCCAAGGCGATACACAGGACTGATCAACAGTTACAGGAAATGTTTAATTGTAGTTATTGCTGAACAAGTTGGTCACGCCAAATACTGAAATCAAAGGTTTAGATACTTTTGCTACTCCTATATGTGCAATATTAGATCATTTTCCTCAATAAATATATATATATATATATATCAAATCCAGAGTTTAGGATTAATGTAAAACAAGTCTTCCACCACCTGAACAGTTCCTAATCCTAGGGCTTAATAGAAGTCTTGTGTTGGGGAGAAATGACGGGTTTGAAGGGGTTTGTAACTGATAGGGGGCAGGAAAGCATGTACCCTGAATGTGCTGCCAGTCTATGACAGTCCAATAGGGTTTGCTGTTGCAGCATCCCTCCTCTCCTCCCTTAGACATGGTCAGTTGTGTCTGTGTGATGCCAAACTTCATACCTGGGTCACCACGGTACTGGACCAGAAAGATATAAATATTTTCTAATCCCCACACGTTTTGGTCGTGAGTGTTCAGGTGTCTATCCTGGAGAACAGAGGGTGCAGGCATAAACGGCCCTGGAAGCGAGGCCAGTCTATCGTTCCAGTCGTAGGGGATGATCCCACAATTGGTCTCCTCTCCCTCAGACACATTCAATTGTGCCTGTATGTGATGCCCAACTAGTAGGCTAGTAGACACAGCTAATTTGTGCACTCTTGGCATCACTGGAAATCTACAAAAGCAATTTTCAGATGGAAAAGTATCCTGGCTTATGGAGGTAAATTTGGCAAAATGGAAATTGGGACCAAATCTGCTGTTTTTACAGAAGATGTACTAGAAAATAAGATCTGTAAATGAGACTCATAACTGATACTAGCAAAGAAATGGTCAAGTACAACTCAAAAGCGATTTCAAAGACAAGCTAAACTTTAAATTCTGTTATTCAATCCAGGCTGTGTTATGCAAAAGGGGGTAAAGTGAAACCAAATGGTGCTGATCTTTTTTTTCTCTCCATTGTGCTAAGTGGCTGAGAGATGTACCAGGCTGTGCTCCCGGCTGACCACAGCATCCTGACCACAGCTATAAAGAAACCGTCCCGTGATGGGGCAGAGCCATAGGGGGGAGTAGCTGAGCAAGATTTATCATCCAGAATGTCAGACTGGCCAATAAAGCCTGAATAGGTACCTTGATTTTTGTAAACTCTTGTCTCGGTGTATTGAATGTTGGCCTTGTGATTTGTATTGTTTTGTAGTGTTAATCCAAGGTATTTTTGTCAGCTAAAGTCAGTTAAGCTGTGCTGTCGGGAAAGAAGTAAGCTTTCAGCCGAGGAATAAAATCCCTATAAAACATTCACAGCTAAATGAGAGAGACCGAGAGAACCAAAGTCTTCAGAGATTTTTGGTTTTTGAACATGTAAAGCTGAGACTGCAACCACTGTTTGGAAACTATCTTAAAATGATAAGAAGCTGAAGACATATCAAGGACTGCTTTGCTAGCCAAAATGACAACAAGAACACATTCTTAAGGATTTAGAATATCTATTTATCTAATATACACTTTCTGACAAAAAATAAAGCACCCATGGAATATTGTGGTCTGATTAGACACTGGGTCTTGCCACAAGAGTGTGTAAAAGTACTTCTGCCACTGTTCTATAAAAAGGCTCTCAAATGCTACTTTTGGGTAGTGTACTTCTTGGTGAGAGATCATTGACTGCTAGACATGCCTCTATAACACATTTGTCCACATCTGGGCCTGTAGATTCTCCAAACTCAGTTTACTGAAGCTGGTGTCCCAGCTGGTCACATAAATGCTTGCTTGGCAATAAATCTGGTGACCAGATTGTTGTATTTGAATGAAATTGTATTGGTAGCGAGTTTTCCCATGTAGTCTTAAAATGCGTGTGGCATTAACTTTGGAAACCCTTTTAATTACTTCTGTTTCCAAGCATGGAATCTCCAACATAGTGGCAGTAGGATGGTTTGAATGGGTGACTCTCATAGGTTTCCACCTCCAGCAAATCATGTCGTTAAAGTTTTGCCATGCTGTCCTAAAACAAAGCCCATAAAGCAACGATTTGATGGAGAGCTTGGCTGACTTGAACAGAGCCCTGAACATTCCTTCTATCAGACACCTTTGAGGTGAGTTACAATGCCAATTGAGAGCCAGTGCTTATTGTCTAACATTAGTCTCTGACCTTCCCTTCACCAAACTCTAGTGGTAAGACTTCTCAGAAAGGTGAATTCTATACTATCCCAATGTTTCTGGATGAAAGTCTCAACCCAAATGAACAAGTATGGGAGATTTTGGACTGATGTCTTGGACTGTGCTCCCCACCACCACTATCATAACATCACTTAAGGGAATATTATTTGGAAGAACAGTTTTCTATCCCCTAGTACAATTTCTAGGGACTTGCTGTTCTGCTGGGTTGAGGTAGCCCAACTATTTAATAAAACACTTAATCCAAGTGTGGTAGCAGGGTCGGGCTGACTATAAGGTTTCCAGCTCACTCTCGGTGTTTATTACTTAAGTTGCCATAATGTTTTGATATTTCAGAGTTTGAATTTATTTCTCAGTATGGCAGAAGCTATGAAAGTTCATTTAGTGCTAAGTGTAATTACACTCTGCTTTTCAACCCCACATTTTCCTGGTCCGAGTCACTGGACTCAGACGCCTGTCCCTAGTCAACACACGGCACAATCGTGTCTGCATGCTATGCCTGACTCGGCCCAAACATGGGTCCCTATTGTTTTTAAATATCTTATTAGACTTATGAGTGCTACAGCTATGTATGGTCCAGCTTTTGTATGGTCTATATTTAGAACATAATGGCTACTTATAGTTTTATTTGATAGTTTTTAATTACATTTACATTTTACATTTAGAGCAGACGCCCTTATCCGGAGCGACTTACAATTGGTACAGTCTTACAATCCAAGCAATTGTGGGTTAAGGGTCTTGCTCAAGAACCCAACAGTGGCTGCTTGGCAGAGGTGGGATTTGAACCCTGGACCTTCTGCTCCATAGTCCAATACCTTAACCGCTAGACTACCACAGTCCACAGTAATTGTTAGCTAGTTCCAGTAACTGACCAGAGTTATCACTCAGTTGCTAAGCAACCTAGCAAGTGTCTAACAAGACCTGAGCCACTGAAGTGAAAGGGTTGGGTGTTGATCGGCTGGACGTTAAACAGTGCATACCTGCATGTTGGGAAGTTCTCCTCCTGCCTGACCTCACCTTCCTAAGGCTCAGCCCAACTGTGCTTGGGTAACACTTCACCTGGCTGAAAGGCACCACCAGCACTACCAGGAACCCGGGTAACTGTGGTGGACTGCTAGCTTATGAAACCACTGTGCTTAGCTATGCTATCCTACTCAAGTGTATAAGCACCATTGTATCCTTAAATACAGTGGTTTAAGCCATTGAACAAAAGCTGCTAACTAGCAGAGGAATTGCGACTTCCTAACACACATTAACTGGCACAGGAAAGTGGCCATAGGAAAGATCCTATTGATCCGGTTTAAATAATACCTGACATTGTTTTCCTGCAACAAATTCTTTTTGGTACTATTTACCGTAATAATTGTATATAGTGCAGTTTGTGTATAGTGTTTTATATGATTTGATGGTTTTGTGATACAATGCATTGCTACTACATTTCCCAGACTGCCCTGTGTTTTATTCATATCATAGCAACAACTGTTTGGTATTTTGTTTGCTTGCTGCCAAATCCAGAACAGAATCCCTTTCATTTGTGCTGGCAGAACACGATTACAAAGACAAGCTTTGAAGTGCTAGCATGTTCCGTGGTTGAACATGGCTGTTGTGACCCAGTCTAGACTTAAATGGCAGAAGGCGAGGCGAATAAAGATAGATAGAGAGACATTGAAGATCCGTTTTGGGATCTGAGGGACGAGATGGAAGCCAGATCTAAGGAATGCTACTAGAAAACTGACTGGTGACAAAATGGGCCCACAACCTCTGACTGCCTTGTGAGAGACTGTACTACGTCACACCAAAGGGGCCCCTAACCCACAATTTCAGCTGACAGACAAACCTAACCTTGCCAGGCAGGATATAAAACAGCTTGGCTTAGCATTGGGAACATTTGCTCTACCAACTGAGCCAATCTGGTTTACATCTCGCCTCTGGCCCCTTTCTGGTAGTCTGAGGGCAAGGTGTCCCTTTATGGTTGAAAAGCAGCCAGAGGTTACAGTGGGGCAAAAAAGTATTTAGACAGCCACTGACTGTGCAAGTTCTCCTTCTTAGAAAGATGAGAGAGGTCTGTAATTTTTATCATAGGTACACTTCAACTATGAGAGACAAAATGAGAGGAATTGTAGGATTTAAAATAATAATAATTGTAAATTACGGTGGAAAATAAGTATTTGGTCAATAACAAAACTCAATATTTTGTAACATAACCTTTGTTGCTAATAACAGAGGCCAAACATTTCCTGTAAGTCTTCACCAGGTTGGCACACACTGTAGCTGGTATTTTGGCCCATTCCTCCATGCAGATCTCCTCCTGATGTTTTGGGACTGTTGCTGGGCAACATGGACTTTCAACTCCCTCTACAAATTTTCTATGGTGTTGAGGTTGGTGCTTTTTATGGAGCCACTCCTTTGTTGCCCGAGCTGTGTGTTTGGGATCATTGTCATGCTGGAAGACCCAGCCATGTTCCATCTTCAACACTGCTCTCACTGATGGAAGGAGGTTTTGGCTTAAAATCTCACCATACATGGCCCCGTTCATTCTTCCCTGAACACGGATCAGTCGTCCTGTCCCCTTTGCAGAAAAACAGCCCCAAAGCATGATGTTTCCACCCCCATGCTTCACAATAGGTGTGGTGGTGTTTTTCCTCCAAACACGACGAGTTGAGTTTTTACCAAAACGTTCTATTTTGGTTTCATCTGACCACATGATATTCTCCCAATCCTCTTCTGGATCATCCATATGCTCTCTGGCAAACTTCAGACGGGCCTGGACATGTACTGGCTTAAGCAGGGGAACACGCCTGGCACTGCAGGATCCGAGTCCCTCTCGGCGTAGTGTGTTACTGATTGTAGCCTTTGTTACTTTGGTCCCAGCTCTCTACAGGTCCCTCTGTGTAGTTCTGGGATTTTTGCTCACCGTTATCATGATCCTTTTGACCCCACAGGATGAGATCTTGCATGGGGCCCCAGATCAAGGGAGATTATTAATGGTCTTGCATGTCTTCCATCTTCTTACAGTTGCTCCCACAGTTGATTTATTCACACCAACCTGCTTGCCTATTGTAGATTCACTCTTCCCAGCCTAGTGCAGGTCTACAATTTTCTTCCTGGTGTCCTTCAACAGCTCTTTGGTCTTGGCCATGGTTGAGTTTGGAGTCTGACTGTTTGAGGCTGTGGACAGGTTTCTATTATACAGATAACGAGGTCAAACAGGTGCCATTAATACAAAAATCTTGCTTGTTTATGGGTGACCAAATACTTATTTTCCACCATGATTTACAATTAAATTCTTTAAAAATTCTACAATGTGATTTCCTGGATTTTTTTTCTCTCATAGTTGAAGTGTACCTATGATGAAAATTACAGACCTCTCTCATCTTTCTAAGAATGAGAACTTGCACAGTCAGTGGCTGTTTAAATACTTTTTTGCCCCACTGTATGTTTATGATCACCATTCTGGGGGATTCCCCCTTCTTTGAAGTCTTCAGAGTTTATGGGAGCTGGGTCAGTAGTGCGCTCGACACATAACAGGTCTGGATCACTCTTTACTAATTTCCCTGTAATGCTAAAAGCGGCACCACAACTGAAAGAATTACCTGGATGAGTGCCAGTCCATTGCAGAGCAAGCAGGAGTGACGCCCTGACTGGCTTCCCCCCCGTAATCAGGCACAACACATCTTGCCTGTTCATGCCCAGCCTGATTGAAATGCACCACCAGGACTTGAACCCAAGTCATTTCTTGCTCATTTACTTGTAAATAAAGTTTAATTTTGATTTTGTTGTAGTGTGGAACACCGTGTATAATCCTGTGAGATGTAGTTCTAGGCCCCACTGTGACGATGAAACTGTTTCTGTACAGATGCCTAAAGTGATGTGCTCTTACCTGTGGCACTGGTGCCAGACCCAGTCGTTGCGTGAAGCTTTCGGACGGAAGTCGGCGCGTCCCACGTTCATGATTCTAGAGGAAAAGCGCAGCAGGCGTCGGTGACCATAGGGCCACTGCATACGGGCAGCTGAAGATGAGAGGCAGTGCTCCTCATGGGCACAGGTGAGCAGGTGAAGAGGACGGTCCTCCAGGTACGCAGTCTCCTGGACCAGCTGGGCATCCACCACCAGGTCCGGTGCGGCTGGCACAAGTTTAGAGATATGTTACGATTTGTTCACAGAACACACAACGTGTCCAGAGAAACTTGCAACTGATGCAATTATACAATGTACAGTTTAAGCAATTGATTGCTCAACAGTAGCAGCTTAGCAGTGCTGGGACTTTATGGACCTTTTGGTCCATTGTCACCATAATCAACCCAGTCCCCAATGTCTTTTTGTTTTTTCCTAGAGTGGATTTGTTTTTGTCTTTACCCCCTGCTTTGAATTCAATCCCCCAAGTTTTAACTTCGCTTTTCCTGGTCAGGGTATGGCACCTCACATTTATGTCATTTAGCAGACACCCTTTTCCAGAGTGACTTACAGTCGATACAGATACAAATCATACAGTTGGATTTGAACACTGGACCCTCTGGTGCCTTCACCGCTAGGCTACCACAGTACAAAGGCGTTCCAGAGCCTAACTCTGGCGAACATAGTTTTGTGGTGCCTAGGAAGCCAGTCCAACACAATGCTGGCAGAGGCCACCGTTGAAGCACTAAGGGATGATCCCAGGCCAGGACCCCCTTCCTCAGGCACTGCCCATCTCAGGTGGTGGTAGGTTCACAAACTGCCTGAGTGCTTATCCTGCAGTTACGAGTTACATGCACATCTGTCCTGTACAACCACAGTCACTGCTGTACCAGCTGTGCTTTCAGGAGTAATTTTACTGCTTACTTGTGTATATTATTATATAAAGTATAGGAACAGAGTGGTAAGAGCCAGCTGCTGGAAATGGCAGTTCCTGAGGGCCTGTGTTTATATCCTGGGCGATGCCTGCAATGTGAAGGTCAGGTGCGTTAATGGAACCCTGCAATGGACTGGAGACCTGTCTAAGGTGTATCCTGTGCCCTGTGGGTGATGGTGGGGGGGAACTGTGTGGTGTTTATAAATTGGATGACAGTTATGACAATAATTAAATATTTTTATCAAAATACACTCACCTGACAAAAAAATCTCACCCAAGAAGGAGTTGTTGGAATCGACTGAATCTTTGTGTGTGAATGTATTGAAGATATATGAAAAGATTATTGGGGAAAACTGTACAATTGAAAGGAGGCTCTAGTTACCCTGTTAGGATACCTCTAGCCTGGATACAATGAGATACGGATGGCCATTGGAGGCAGACAGGTTCTGTATGGTGTCCTGTGGCACATTTGCCCAAAGATGATGTAGCTGGGCCGGTAGATCCTCATCCATCACACCAGCATTTGTGGCAGTGTGTCACGGGGCAAAATGTCTTTGAGTACATCATCGAGGCATGTCTAGCATCAACGATCTCTCACCAAGAGGTACACTACCCAAAAGTATCCCCTGAAAACCTTTTTGCAGGGCAGCGGAGGAAGAACTTCTATGCCCTCTTGTGGCGAGACCTGCATGCTGAGTTGTTGTGGGTTTTTTTGGTCAATGAGTGTATAATGAAATGACTGATTATATGATTTGATTGATTATAGAAATGACAAATGTTCTTCACTTACCCTCCACACAGGTGACCCCGGCAGCCCTGCCTCCTGCTCCACGAGGACAGTACACGTTACTGTTTCTCCTGCACTGCTGGATTGACATTTCCGATCCTACACAGTGAGTTCCACTAAGAACAATCTCCCCAGCATCAGAGTTCCCAGACCAGTACCAAGTCTCCTGGGTCACAAACAGAACATGAATGACTGTCTATATTTTACCTGTGTATGAAGAACATGAAAGCTGCACCAGAAATGACCACAGTTCTGGCCCTCTGGTGTTAACATCTTTCTGTTTTTATAGGTGTATTGGTTGTAAAGACTGAACCCAGTGAAGGCCGCATGACTGCTGTCCCAGTTGGTGTAAAGGAGGCACAGGGCCTGTACCCATCTGTCCAGGTAAGTGTGCATAACATCCATCTGAGGTACTCCTGAAAAGGAGTCATAGGCTTTGTACCAGTCAGTCCCAATGAAAGAGTTGGCCTTTCTGCCTGACAGTCCCAATAAAGGTGGCATGGCCTTTGAGTTGATTAGTCCTAGTGAAACAGGTGTGGCCTCTGTACTTTTCAGTTCCAGTGAGGAAGTCTTGGCCAAATATCTGTCGTTTCAAGGTTAAAAAGTGCAGATTATATCTTCATCAGTCACAGCAAAAGCAATATGGTGTGTATGCCTGTCAGTCATAGTGAAAGGGGTATACCATGTCTGCCTGTTAGTGACAGCAAAAGCAATATGGTGCACAGTGAAAGAGCTGTGGCGTGTGTGCCTATCAGTCATAGTGAAAAAAAATGTGGCCTGTGTGCCTGTCAGTCACAGCAAAAGCAATATGGTGTGCATGTGTGTCAGTCATAGTGAAAGAAATGTGGCCTGTGTGCCTGTCAGTCGTAGTGAAATAAATATTTTGTGCGCCTGTCAGTTATGGTGAAAGAAATGTGGCTTGTGTGCCTGTCAGTCAGAGGATATTGATATCGCGCATGTGCCTGTCAGTCAGAGCGAAAGAGGTGTGGACGGTCTGCCTATCAGTCAGTGAAAGATATAGCATGTATGCCTATCAGTCACAGTGTTGTATGCCTGTCAGTCCCAGTAAATAAGTTGTGGTGTCGGTGTCTGTGTCAAACTTAATATAATTGTAATTATTTCATGGCCATTAGTATTAAAAAATAAAGTAGAACAACATGGTGGTTCATACCTTACAGGCAGCACAGAGGCCAGTGCCAATTATACCACAAAAGGCCAAAAATGATAAATGTACCAAGTAAGCTACAAACTCGGAACAAGAAGTTCTCTGGACCCACAGGTTTCAGAAACCAGCAGAACCTGGAGAGTTGGTGACCAGACCAAAGAAGTGGGTTCAGTGCCTGGAATTTATAGAGCAGCATGGAGTCTAATGGAGGTTGACAATTAGTGGCATTCAGTGGATATTATCATGCCTTTTTCCACTCTCCCCTTCCCCAGGTTTATATAAATTCTAACGGTGTCCTCGTCCAACGCAAGCAAAAACAACTATTTAAAGTTTGTTTTCCTCCACAGTTTGTGACTCTCTCTTTTCCTTGGAAGTGTGGAGAATTTTCATGGGAAGCCTGCAATTACATTCTGCATGGGAACCAAGAGACCACTGAAAAACAAATGGCTGGGGATATAAACAAAACCAGAGCTCAGTAACACGCTCAGCTAAGAGGAAATATTTCATATCAAACGATTAATGTGTTCTCCATTCACAACCGGTATGCGAAATATCTGCGGACTACCAACGTGAGCCATGGACTCTCTGTGCTGTACGTACACTGGAACTGTAAACACTAACTTTCTTATAGTAGGTATCTAAGGGCAGTTGTTGGGACAGTCAATAAACATTTATGTAACACACTTTTGCAGAACAGCCACGAATTCAAAGAACACTCATGAAATGGCACTTCCTCAGGGTTTAGGTTCTAGTCTCCAAGAGGACTTGGAATGTGAAGCCCCGGTGGTGTGTTCACTAAACCCTGTGATGGACTGATTAATTGTTCATGTTGTATGCTCCAAGCTTCCCCTGATACTGGGTGAAGTGGAGATAAATACTGGATGCTTTGATTTGTGGGTGGCGTAGTGGATAGCACCATCACCTCCCTGCTGCTGAGACCCAGCTTAGGCTCTAGAGTTTGCATGTTCTCTCTGTGTCTGCATGGGTTTCTTCCAGGTACTCCAGTTTCCTCCCACATTCCAAAGACATGCAGTAGGTTAACTGGCACCTCTAAAGTACCTTTGAGTGAGCAACCTACCCCTCTGCAAAGGACTGGTGCCCTGACTGGGATTTCTCACTTTGTGTCCTGTGTTGCCAGCCCTCCTGGAAGGTGATTTAGTGAGTTACTGACCAAAAGAAAGAGATGGTTAATGTCGCTGTGTGGCTCCTGCAGGCAAAAATCAGTATTTAGTGTGACCTCCCTGAAGAAGTGGTCTCTTGGCTGCTACCCTTCCAAAAAGACCATTCCTGGTCAAGCTTCTTCAGACCGTAGAAGGGTCCATTTGGAACCCTGATGAAGCTTTTTTTTCCATTTGTTTTTTTAATACTGCGTCCAAATTTAATGGTGACCTAAGACTTTTGCACAGTACTATATATCACTCAACAACTTCATTAAACCTGCTCTAATCTCAAATGCTGTATGCTCCAGAGGCAGTGTATAGAAACTCTGTGAAAATAATGAAGCATTCATTTAGATTTATGCGGTTCGATCTCAGAGAGACGTATGTGTGCGTTTGTGCTAGTGTATTCGTACCTGGTGAGCTGTGGAGGCAAAGCCCAAGCCCAGCTGTCTGCAGACTACCATGGCCTCGTTAATGCCCCAGTTCTCACTGCACACAGCTCCCCAACGCCCATCAATCAACACCTCCACCCGCCCCTCTGTGGAGTCTCGCCCTCCAGCCAAGCGCACCTGATGAAAAAGAAGCGAAGTTCAGTTTAAATTACTGTACAGATGTGCATTGTTTAACGTCTGAGGTCTTAAGTATTATAACAGGAAATAAAATCTGTCTTGTATATCTAATTCACATCTGAATGACCGAAAACTAGAAATACAGTCTTGTAAGGCAGAACCATGGTAACATTTCCTTTCATTGGAAGTGTGAATGTTTTAAATGTTATAAAGATACAAAGATAAGAATTACTGCATTGTGACTATGGGACGTTCCATAGTCATGTAGAACGTAATGTGGATGCTAAATAGCAAACACTTGTACAGTAAATACTATCAGTCTTTAAATAAGACACGATGTAGCTCTGTGCCACAATGGGGGCACCCCTGCTCTGATTGAGCACCAAAGACCCAGCACCAATGACTTGAGGATATCTGAAACTTGGAAGATTTGTGTCGGCTAGGAAACTCTGGAACAGGCGTCTACACTGGAAGACCACAACCCAGCGATGGGATTCCTCACCAACGAGAAGCCCAACTCGGCACTGGTTTATAGTGCTGAACCACCCTAGTTTTGTATCCTGCCTTGTTTTTGGTGAGGCAAGGTTTCAATTTTGAGGTTTGTCTGTTGATGACTTTCAGTCTGGGTTGTCTGTTTCAGTTTTCACCTTGCCATGGGACTACAGAATTCCCCACGTCATGGAGTCTGGGTCTGTGGTGCGCAAACAGACCAGGGTGCCTCCCATGAGACGCTTTGTTAGATGAAATTGAATCCTTTATTACAGTTACATTCAAACATTGCAACTGAAATGACTAAAATAAATAAGAGCATTTGAGTTCTAGTTCAGAGTGGCTCTCACCGTGGCTCCCAGGTTAGTTTTGGGAACGTTGCAGCGTACTGAAACATCCTGGGTGTGCTTGCAGGTATAGAGGGGAACGTCGCGATACTGGCACTGCATGATGGAGCTCTCACGGCCTGTACACTGCACCGAGTTCATATGGATTGGACCGGTACCTGGATAACACACACAATGTACATGTAAGATGAAACAGGTTTGTTTGTGTAGTGAGAGGTGGTGACTTTACCAGTGGCCTTGGGCTAGTGGAAAGTGAAAGTTTAAACCGTGGAAAGAGGGGGGAAAAGTATTATTTACAAACTTGCATTGCAAATTGCAATTACAAAATGTTTCTACACTTTGACTGGAGGCCACCTTTGGTAAATACAGTTGATTGGACATGATTTGGGAAGACGCACACCTGTCTATATAAGGTCTGACAGCTAACAACGCATATCGGACAAAAATCAAACCATGAGGAAGAAAGAACTGCCTGTAGAGCTCAGAGACGGGATTGTGTGGAGGCACAGACACTTGAAAAAACTAGACTGGAATAACGTAGTCTGGTCTGATAAACCTGGATTTCTGCTAAGACACAGATATTAGAGGCAGAATTCAGCGTGACTCCACTGACCCAACCTGCCTTGTTTCAGGAGTTCAGAATGGTGGAGGTGGTGCAATAGTGTGGGGATTGTTTTATTAATACCCAGTCAATCATCGCTTGGATGCCCCAACCTATTGGAGTATTGTTGCTGACCATTTGCACCCCTTCATGGCCACAATTGGCTACTTCTAACACAATAATGTCACAAAGTCCCCCCCAAACTGGATTCATGAACATGTGATTGTTTTGTGTTCAGATTGACATTGTCTAACATAACCTTGGATATTTTTTTTAGAATGCTTCCGTTATCTAAAAAGAACATCAGAGTCAGACGAGTCCGAGAAGTTGTACAGCTGTTTCACCATAGTCCCAGACACCTTGTTTGGCAAAGTGGTGTAGTGTTTAGCGCTGTTGCCTCCCAGCTCAAGAGATTCAAGTTTGATTTATGGTCTCTACTGCTACCTCTGGCCTAATTCACGTCCCCCCAAGTGTCCAAGACGTGAATTAGGCCAGTTGCCATCTCTTAGTGTCCTAGTGTGTGTGCAGGTTTCCTATGATGGGCCGGTACCCTGTCTAGGGTTGGTTCCCACCTTGTGCCCTGTGCTGCCAGTTTCTTCTCCCTCTGACCATGAATTGGATTAAGTGGGTGTGGAAAGAGAGTTTGCAAAAAAACATTACAAAACATTTGATCAGGAGAACCTGTAAAGCAAGGTGGTGCAGATGTTCTTGTATGAGGCTGCTGTCACAATGATGACCTTGAATAACCTTCCCCTGCTTCAATCTCTTTTCTCCTTCCACAGCCTTCCACAGAAGGCTAAATTACTTATACCTAATGATTATACTTTACTCGGACTGTGCATCCTTGTCAGGTCTTGTCTGTGTATCACTGGTCCCCTGTCTCTGTCTCCTGCACTTATCCCTGTACAGTTTTAATCCCTGTTAGTTTCTGCCCTCGTGTTTACTACCCTTGTCTACTCCTCACTCTGTCTTGGGCTCTCTATAAACCTTCACCACTTACGCCTACATCCGTTCATGTCTGAGTCTTTCCAACCAAGCGTGACTGTTTCTTTGCCAACTTGCACTCATAGAATGAATTATGAAATCTGTATCATACCAGAACGTGCATGAGGAGAATGTGAGGCCATCTTTTTCTGGATAATGATCCCAAACACAAGGAATGTCTCCAAAACAAGAAACTGAGGATTAAGGAATGGCCTAGTTAAATACCAGATATGTTCATGCAGGAATCTCCTCAAACCTTGCAGCTGAAAACAATCCTGCACAGAAGGGCAGACGATTTCTCCCAGTAGATGTCAGACACTGGTAAACAGTTATGGGAAACACCTACATAAAATTGTTCTGCCAAAGTAGGCTATACCAGCCACTGAAGCCGGTGTACATTATTCTTCCACAGAAAAACAAATCTTGGTTCATTTGATTTTATATAAATGATCACAAACTCAGAATTCCAGTAAAAAAAAAAAAAAAAATACATACTGTTTGAACTGAAGAATAAAAGTGTCAAAATATAGTGTGAGCCAGAAGTCTGAGAAGCCTTCGTGAAAATGCTAGTTTGGGTCTTAGTGAAAAGTTCACACTGCAGCAGACTGCACCCAGAACACAGCTCAAAACGTGAAGCAACAACTACTTGAAGACCAAAGAATATCAAGGAGTGCTGACTGTCGTGAACATTCTTCCACAATTATCCGACCTAATCTGAGTTGAGAATTTTATGGGGGGCACTTGAAGATCGAGAAAGCCAAGCATTCAGTAACATTACAAGATGCTTGTTGGAATGTTGTGAAATCGTGCAGGGAGAACATTGATCATTAGATGTGCACAAATATGTGAAGCTTTACTGAATGAGTTGTAGTGTTTATGGAGACGTTCAATGCAATACTGAGCAACTAAGAGGAACAGAAGCATATATGTTTCTGTGTGTGTATATGTACTGGTCCTTCTCAAAAAATTAGCATATTGTGATAAAGTTAATTCTTTTCCGTAATGTAATGATAAAAATTAAACTTTCATGTATTTTAGATTCATTGCACACTTTATTGTTTTTTTTATTTTTTTAATACTGATGATTTTGGCATACAGCTCATGAAAAGGTTTCTCTAAACGAGCTATTAACCTAATCATCTGAATCAACGAATTAACTCTAAACACCTGCAAAAGATTCCTGAGGGCTTTGAAAACTCCCAGCCTGGTTCATTACTCAAAACCGCAATCATGGGTAAAGGAAACTGCCGACCTGACTTTTTGCTGTCCAGAAGGCCAACATTGACACCCTCAAGCAAGAGGGGGGTAAGACACAGAAAGACATTTCTGAACGAATAGGCTGTTCCCAGAGTGCTGTATCAAGGCACCTCAGTGGGAAGTCTGTGGGAAGGAAAAAGTGTGGTGGCAGAAAACGCTGCCACAACGAGAAGAGGTGACTGGACCCTAAGGAGGATTGTGGAGAAGGGCCGATTCCAGAGCCACCCGTGCACAGGCGTGGGCAGGAAATGGGCTACAGGTGCCGGCATTCCCCAGGTCAAGCCACTTCTTGAACCAAAACAGCGGCAGAAAGCGCCTGACCTGGGCTACAGAGAAGCAGCACTGGACTGTTGCTCAGTGGTCAAAGTACTTTTTTTCGGATTTCGGATGAAAGCAAATTTTTGCATGTCGTTCGGAAATCAAGGTGCCAGAGTCTGGAGGAAGACTGGGGAGAAGGAAATGCCAAAATGTCTTGAAGTCCAGTGTCAAGTGCCCACAGTCAGTGATTGTCCTGGGGTGCCATGTCAGGTTGCCATGGTGTTGGTCCACTGTGTTTTATCAAGGCAGGGTCAATGCATCTAGCTATCAGGAGATGTTGGGAGCACTTCATGCTTCCATCTGGTGAAGAGAGCTTTATGGAGATGAAGAGTTCATTTTTCAGCACGACGTGGCACCTGCTCACAGTGCCAAAACCACTGGTAAATGGTTTACTGACCATGGTATTACTGTGCTCAATTGGCCTGCCAACTCTCCTGAACTAAACCCGATAGAGAATCTGTGGGATATTGTGAAGAGAAAGTTGAGAGACGCAAGACCCAACACTCTGGATGAGCTTAAGGCCGCTATCGAAGCATCCTGGGCCTCCATAAACACCTCAGCAGTTGCCACAGGGTTGATTGCCTCCATGCCACGCCGCATTGAAGCAGTCATTTCTGCAAAAGGATTCCCGACCAAGTATTGAGTGCATAAATGAACATAAATAATCTGAAGGTTGACTTTTTGTATTTTTGTATTAAAAACACTTTTCTTTTATTGTTCGGATGAAATATGCTAATTTGTGAGATTTTTTGGAAATTTTGGGTTTTCATGAGCTGTATGCCAAAAATCATCAGTATTAAAACAATAAAAGACTTGAAATATTTCAGTTGGTGTGCAATGAATCTAAAAATATATGAAAGTTTAATTTTTATCATTACATTACGGAAAAAGAATTAACTTTATCACAATATGCTAATTTTTTGAGAAGGACCAGTATATACTCAAATAACACATCCTAGATCTGAAATGAATGAAATATTCTCATCGAATAACTTTGTTCTGTACCAAAGTTGACTGTGCTGACAAACAAAATCCCACAAAAATCATCATGGAACTCAAATTTATTAACCAATGGAGGCCTGGATTTTGGAGTCACACACAAAATTAAAGTGGGAAAAACAACACTAACAACAGGCTGATCCAACTTTGATGTAATGTCCTTAAAACAAGTAAAAATGAGGCTCAGTGTTGTGTGTGGGCCTCCACGTTACCTGTATGACCTCCCTACAAAAAAAACACCTGGGCATGCTCCTGATGAGGTGGCGGATGGTCTCCTGAGGGATCTCCTCCCAGACCTGGACTAAAGCATCCGCCAACTCCTGGACAGTCTGTGGTGCAACCTGACATTGGGGATGGAGCGAGACCTGATGTCCCAGATGTGCTCAATCGGATTCAGGTCCTGGGGAACAGGCAGGCCAGTCCATAGCTTCAATGCCTTCATCTTGCAGGAACTGCTGACACACTTCCAGCCACATGAGTTCTAACATTGTCCTGCATTAGGAGGAATCCAGGAGCCAACCGCAACCAGCATATGGTCTCACAAGGGGTCTGAGGATCTCATTTTGGCACCTAATGGCAGTCAGGCTAACCTCTGGCGAGCACATGTAGAGCTGTGTGGCCCTCCAAAGAAATGCCACCCCACACCATTACTGACCCACTGCCAAACCAGTCATGCTGAAGGATGTTGCAGGCAGCAGATCGCTCTCCACAGCGTCTCCCCAGGACTCTGTCACGTCTGTCACATGTGCTCAGTGTGAACCGACCTGCTTTCATTTGTGAAGAGCACAGGGCACCAGTGGCCATGGCGAATTTTCTAAATCCTGGTTTTCTCTGGCAAATGCCAAGCTTTCCCCTGCATGGTGTTGGGAGGCTGGAGGCGCTACCAGGAGACAGGCAAGGTGCACCCATGAGACGTGGAGGAGGCCGTAGGAGAGCCAACAAACCCAGCAAGCAGGCAGGACAGCTAGCTCCGCCCCCCCCGCCTTTGTGCAAGGAGGAAAAGGAGGAGCACTGCCAGAGCCCTGCAAAATGGACCTCCAGCAGGCCACAAATGTGCATGTGTCAGTGCAACAAACGGTTTTACCAAAAACAGACTCCATGAGGATGGTATGAGTGGCCCGACGTCCACAGATGGGGGTTGTGCTCACAGCCAGACCTACGCTGACAGACACAGCAAACCTTCTTGCCACAGCTCGCACATTGATGTGCCATCATGGATGAGCTTGCACTACCTGAGCCCACTTGTGTGGGTTTGTAGAGTCCGTCTCATGCTACCAACGAGTGTGAAAGCACCCACCAACATTCAAAAGTGAACCAACACATCAGCCAGAAAGGCATAGGTAACTGAGAAGTGGTCCTGTGGTCCCCCACCTGCAGAACCACTCCTTTATTGAGTGTGACTTGCTAATTGCCAATAATTTCCACCTGCTGTCTATTCCATTTGCACAACAGGCATGTGAAAAACTGATTGTCAATCAGTGTTAAGCTTCATAAGTGGACAGTTTGATTTCACAGAAATTTGATTTACTTGGAGTTATATTTGTTTGTTGTTTAAGTGTTCCCTTTATTTCTTGAGGCAGTGTAATGTGTGTGTGTGTTTGTATATATATATATATATATATATTCCTATATATATATATATATATAGATATATATATATATATATATATTATATAATATATACGTATACGTATGTATGTATGTATGTATGTATGTATGTATGTATGTGTGTATATGTGGGACTGTGGTAGCCTAGCGGGTAAGGTACTGAACTCTGGACCAGAAGGTCTGGGGTTCAAATCCCATCTCTGCCAAGCTGCCACTGTTGGGTCCCTGAGCAAGACCCTCAACCCACAATGTAAGACCGTATCAATTGTAAGTCGCTCTGGATAAGGGCGTCTGCTAAATGCTATAAATGTAAGTAGGACGGTAGGTGTCACTTTAATCCAGGCTCGCCTTCCCTGCTCTTTACTCAGCTGGTACATATTTATGTACATTGTAAATGTGATTGTACGATCACGAGGGCTTCTCAGTAAAACACATCGTCAGCATCAGGTATGAATGTCGCTTTGTCTAGTTTTTTGAAACCTCGTTAAGTTGGCAAACTCGCCTCTCAGGTAAAAAGACAAAACATTGTTTTTAATGGGATTTCATTCCCCCCTTCATATGCCTCACAGTGGCTTGGTCCACTGCCTAACATCACCTGACCAGACACTAATTTTATTTTATACTGTTATTATTGATAAATTATAAAGTATTGTACATATTGAAGTTGCTCTGCCATTGCTTGTTTTTAAAGACGACTATAGTACATTTCTGGTTTGATTTAGTTATTCATTTCTTCTGCTTTTACAACTTTACTTAAAGCTCTAAATATGTTCTTGTAAAGCTAACGTAGCAGACTCTGAGATTAGACTAGTAATGTATTTAATGACTACAGTGCAAATTCATACTGAAACAATCTTTGTGATGCTTCTCAATTACAACTGTTAGATGGGATCACACTATACTCGCTCTGAAAAACTACACCCATCTACAGGCCATTGTTGGTATAACATGTTAAACATAATAAAACTTGTAGTCTATAGCTGTACACATTTAATACTTTTGGTACCACCTCTATTTACAGGAATTGCTCTTGAGAAATTTATCCCTTCCCCACCACCAGTAAAAGGTATTGCCATAAAATTTGCTGTATTTTAACTTTTTAAACTAAATAAATAGTATTTGGTGATGAGACTAAATTGTTCAGTGTTTCACTGAGGTACCAAAGTTAAATAATGCCTTACCAACACCTCTGCATTTCAGTGCTTTAGAAAAAAGTGAGCTTGGCATGCTTTAAAAAGTCGCTTGTTTGTGTGCATGGGTTTTGTGTGTATTGTCAGCTGTTGATCTGTGTGATCACGTCTAGCTTCTTAATAACAAGCAACCACAATCCCCACACTCAAGACAAGTGGAGAGCTTAGGCTTTTATCCTCATATTAGCTCCCTCTTTCAGCTAGAAATAGTGATTAGTGCGTTTTGCTTGGCATCACCAGCTCCTGGCATAGTCAAAAGAAAAACAGATCAAACTCGGCACGGTACGCAGAGCAGCTGTGATGTGGATGGGAGGGAGGCATGTGTTCAGTCGGTCTCCCTGACTAAATTACAGCCCAAACACCAGCGTGCCATTTCAGGCTTCAAAATAGAAACACCGGGCACGGTAGAGAGACAGGAAACAGAGTGCACCAAGACAGGGATCCCTGTAATTTGGGTCATGATGTCATCAAGATGAGCCAGTGGTAAGTTTGCCCCCCTTTTTTTACCTCCTCATGACCTTTACACAACTGTCTTCCTGTGATTTTAATACATATCTAGGTCCATAAAAACCTTGGAGAGTGAAGAAATGCGTACAAAAAGCGCAGCCAAAATGCAGGTAAGAGCAACATGACAGATTCCTAACCTGCTCTCCCGAGCTAAAATTAATGATGTGAATAAAAGGAGCTGGTGTCAAATGGTGCTATGGAGTGAAGGGTGAGAAGGGCTTTGGTTTAGCCTTTGGGTTGAAGAAATATGAACTAAATGTATTCCATTTAGGAATGTTGGATGATGTAAACATGATTGTGTTTGCGTGATGCATCTGCTCTTACAGAGCAACAGGTATAAGGACCTTGATTCTAGCCCTTACCAATTCTGTTCCATATAGGTTAATATAGTTCGGTTTAGTACATAGAATATGGGGAATGGTGAGAGAGGAACCATTTGGGGCACAGCTCTTCAGTACATAGTCCTAATATGTGTTTTAGTAGCATCCCTAATTGATATCAGTCATTAAATGTAGCATTATTATAAGACGCTCTGGTGGTAAGATGCTTTATACAGCAGTTCCCGAGGTTCTGGGATCGAATCCTGTGTGGGCCTTGCAGCATGAAGGTGTGGTTGTGAGTTGATTGACTGGTGCCTGGTCCAGCTTGCAACTCTGCCTGTGCCCAGTAAAGTCCAGTTTTAAGCTCCAGACCCTCCCCATGGCTATGACCATGATAAGTGAGGGGAAAAGAAGATACTTTGATTTTGCCATGAATTGCTAATGAATTGTTGAAGTCACATTTATTGCTGTAAGGATTTTTACAGTGGAGCATTGTCTCAATATATCTAGGCCCCAAACCCTAATTGAGCAAGCCTAGGGCGACAGTGGCAAAGAAATTAAGATGAGGATTGTGTGTAGGATGTTCAGGATAGGATGGTATGGACAGTGGTGGTGGTTAATAAGACTAGAAGGTTGACAGGTCAAATCCCAGCTCTAAAAAAGTTGCTCCTGTTTGAGCAAGATCCTTAAGCCTCAATTGTTTGCCTTGTACCTTGTGAGCTTTTATCAACTGGAAGTAGGTTTGTGTGACTTGGAAACTTTGATGACATGACATCATTATAGTGTAATCATGACGGGAAATAATCTCAAAGGAATCTAGTCGCAGTCTTGCACTTAGTGACCATGCAAGATCCCCAGTCTTTGCAAAATCATAATCTGTGACTAGTCTTTGACTAAAACTCTGTAGATGTGAGAAGGTGTTGGACTTGTGTTTTCAAAATCTTTTCGGAGTATTTTAAAAATGATCTATTATAAAAATATAGTCAGCCTTAGTCAAAGTATGTAGTCGAAGTCTGTAGTCTCTGCAGCAGCTGGTGGTTAGTGGAAGTCTCTGGTATCCAAGTGAGATAGCAACTCTTAACCAAATCAATTTCTACTTCAGACTTCAAACCACAGCTTCATAGCAAAATAAATAAACAAACTTGTAGCAGTCAAACAAAGTAAAACAGGAGAAGCTAAGCTTTCCAGACAAATATATTACTTATATCACTCAGGCGGCATGGTGCCACAAGTGGTTAACATGGTCGCCTCATGGCTCCAGAAATTCCCAGTTTGATCTCAACCTCAGACGCTGTGTGAGGAGTTTGCATGTTCTCCTCGTGTCTATGTGGGTTTACTGTGGGTGCTCCGGTTTCCTCCCACATTCCTAAGACCTGCTTTCGGTTAATTGGTAGCTCTAGATTTCGGTTAATTGGTTGCTCTAGAAGCCTCTCCTCAGTAAAAGGCAGACAAGCTTGTCTGGAGTTTGCAAAAAAACCACCTAAAGGACTCTCAGACTTGAGAAACAAGAGTCTGATGAAACCAACATTGAACTTTTTGACCTAAATTCTAAGCATCATGTCTGGAGGAACCAGGCACTGCTCATCACCTGCTTAATACCATCCCTACAGTGAAGTATGGTGGTGGCAGTATCATGCTGTGGGGGTGTTTTTCAGTGGCTGGGACAGGGAGACTGGTCAGATGGAGCTGAATGGAGCAAAGTACAGAGATATTCTTAATGAAAGCCTGATCCAGGTTCATTCAGGACCTCAGACTGGACCGCAGGTGAACAGAAGGTTCACCTTCCAACAAGACAATGACCCTAACTATACAGCCAAGACAAACACTGGAGTGGCTTAGGGACAGCTCTGGGAATGTCCTTGAGTGGCCCAGCCAGAGCCCTGACTTGAACTCAGTCTAAAAATGTCTGTCTACCATTGGATGGTCCCCATCCAACCTGACAGAGCTTGAGAGGATCTGCAGAAAATCCCCAAATCCAGGTGTCCAAACCTTGTGGCATCATGCCCAAGAAGACTGGAGGCTGAAGTTGCTTCAACAAAGTAAATACTTATGTCAATGTCTATGACTTGCGAAAATGTCTAAATAAATGTCTTTATTATTTAAGCACAAGGCTATAACATAAAATGTGTAAAATGTGAAAGGGTCTGAAGACTTTCTCAATGCACTGTACTGCTAATGCATAGAAAAATTCAATATATTCATTTTTCAATGCATTACATACAAGTCAAATCTTTCTCCCACATTCCTAAGACCTGCTTTCGGTTAATTGGTTGCTCTAGATTGGCCCAGTTTGATTGTGTCTGACTTTTATCAAGGTAACCTTGCTCTTGTAGTGAATACCCATTGCTGCTGATGAGAGGTTAAATAAACTAACAAATACAAACCACAATTTATCTGTTGTCTATGATCATTTGTCCCAAATTTCCTTGGACTGTCTCTTTTTTTTTTTTATACCAAATGCAGTCCACTTACTTCTTAATGCCATGTCCACAAACATCTCCACTCTTTGGCCAGAATACATTTTCCACTAAAATAGGCAGTTTATTGCATCCTGACCTGACATGACTGACCCTCTTATTAATCGGATTGAATATGTAACTGAAAGAAATATTAGGAAAGAAATGACTCATGCTACTTACTTGTCTGGCCAATTTCTAATAAGCGAGTCTAGCTTCCAAAAGAAGTGGCAAGCCGTCCGAGTGCTTTAAAACAACAACAAAAAAATATGGAGCTTGTCACAGTATTCCAGTATACCTTTAAGTTTAGATGACACCCTTATCCAGACTTGGATTTATGCTTAGATATTTAAGTTTAAGGGCTGTGTCTGTGACAGAGCTGAGATTTGAACTTCGAGCCTTCTGATTTTCTAAACCAGTTCTTGGTTCAGTGCGTATCAAGCGTGTAATAACTCAAGTTAAGCTGAGACAATGAAGCAATGGCAGATGAGGTGATTTGTGGGTTGTTATTTTATACATAAGTGCAAGGAAGTGCAGAGAAAGTCTGCGGCTTTAGGCATTTCAGTAAACATTTAAAGTAACTTGTTTCATGGTGGCTGACGCTGAAAATTCGCTGTCCTGGCATTATATTTATTTCTCAAAAAAGAACTCTCCCAAAATGCAAGTCTATTCTTCACATTGGTGTGTTTTCGGATGCCCAGCTTAATGAGTACTTCAACTAAATGAGCAATAAATCTATTGATAGGTTTTCCAAGGGTGTGGCTTGTCCCGTTACAAAAAGATTGGATTTTATTCCAGAATTTTTAATCGCCCTCATATTGCTTCAATCCACAGAAAAGATACTAAAATGTACTTTTGTTGTCACTGCAGTGGTACTCTCAAATTAACAAACTGTGGGGGCAAAAGTCTGTGAGCTCTAGTTTGGATGTTAGTGGAGAAGGATTCATACAGCAGCAGGATAATGACCATAAACCCACATCAAAGCTTTGAAACAACTACTTAAAGACCAAAAAGGGTCAACGAGTGCTGACTGTCATAGACGTTCCTCCACAGTCACCTGATCTAACCCCACTGAAAGTCAAGAAATCAGTAACATCAAGATACTCTTTGGATTATTGTGAAATCATGCTGGGATAACACTGATCATCAGAGTTTGTGTGGAGTCCATGCCATATTGGATTGGATTCAAGAAAATGCAAAATCAAAGCATTTTCCTTAGTGGTCTCAGACTTTTGGCCCGTACTGTAAATCCCATGGTTAATGAATATGTAACAATTTCATCATGTCCTGTGAGACAGACTTTTCTACCCAAAGCAAACTTAAAGCACTGGTTGAGTTTAATCATCTGCCCCAAACAAAGTCACACGTAACATCAATTACTATTAAGTTATTTTATGGCTACTGCACATAATGTCCAGTGGTGACTGGCAGTGTTTAAAACAAGGGGGACACATTCACATATGATCATTTAATTTCACTGGCCAGCCATATTCCTCATATTCCTCCTGTGGAGATGTTGTCTAATACAAAGTAACACATTAAATGTTATCTTTGTAAACTGTACTTATTATACATAAAAAGTTGTAGTGGTGCTGATTTTTGGAAGTTTGAGAAGTGACATTCCAGATTCCCAATTTAGTTTGAGAGGTCCCGACCAATTGACCAAAATGCTTCAGGGCAGGGACAAAAAACCCCACATAGTCTGATAAATGCTGAGATTCTTTCTTCCAGTGCAAAACGCACCCGCCCACACTCCATTCACTGCCAGTGAAGCCGGCGTGTCTGGGTCTGGCTTAAAACGGTCCATTAAAATGTGTTCGATGAGCGTTAGTCTTTCACCCTACCTAGTTATCAGATACAAGCTTGCTCCATTGACACCCAGAGACGAACAGGCTTCAGGGCTTCAGTCAGTGTCTGCTGTCTCTGGGTCAGGGACTTTATAGCTGATTTTGCACAGCAGACTGTGCTGTTCACGAGGAGGAGTTGTTCAGTGAACAAAGTGTTGATTTACTGTCAGAGATTAAATTCCACCAAGAGTTACTAACAATGTAGACACTTGGGTAAACATTTTATTTGGCATATTTTAATAAATGTTATATCATTCTTATGCAACCAGTAACAAAAAAACAACTGACAACCACAATAATAACCATGAACAACACTTATAGATAAAATAGTCTCAATTATTGTGGTTGTCCTCCTTTAAGTTAACAGAAGCAACAGGAAAGAGGTGATTGAACTCTTTGAACAGTTGCTAAATGCTAGAATATTGCAAATGTTCATCTTAATTATTTTGGAATTGCTTTGTATTAAACAGATATGAATTGACCACTCCATGTAGCTGCAGTATTTCTCCATAAATATGACCCAAAACATCAATAGTCTTAAAAGTAGATTTGGAGAACACAATTAAATAAGACACAAATATTTTACTTGGTCATTTTATGAGGAAAATGATTCAATATTACATATGTGAGTGGCAAAAGTGTGAAGCTCTAGAATTACCAGTTCATTTTAAGGTGAAATTAGTCAGGTGTTTTCAATCAATGGCATGACAATCAGGTGTGTGTGCCTGTGACTCATCTGAATGAGATGTGAATCATTTAACTGGGCTGCCCCCATTTACCTTCAGAACTTTTGTGAAAGTCTGAGGATGCTTTTGGTTATGTACTGTATAGTATGTAGAACATAGAATACTGATTAGGGAGCCATTTGAGGCACAGCCCTTAAGTATGGGTGCCAGTCAAACAACAACAATGGGATTAGATGTACTAGTTTATATCATGCATTGAAATTCATATACATGAATTTCAATGCATGATATTCATCATTTATTAAGCATGCAGTATAAGCAATTTGTTTGGAATGATCTCATTCAGATTGAACAGGATTTCACATTTAAACAAGATGATGAAGCGGATGTGAAGTGGTATTAGTATTTTGGGCCTCATTACCAGTTCTCCCACCCAGTTCCCCACTGTGAGCAGCATTTTGGTTCTTCATTCATCCACAAAGCAAACGTTCAAGGTTGAATACGGCCATTTTAAACCAGTCTAAACAGCAGATACTAACACTCGCTTGACCAAATAGACAAAGCTGCCCTGCTTTAGGCATGTTTATCACGTGGCTTCTACTGCTTGTTGAACATTAGTTTACAGACAGCCATGACCATGAGGAACTGAAGAACAGTTTGCCAGCTTGAAATAGGCAAGATTCTGAAAATGGTATGACTTCAGTTTCATAATTAGTTCTTTACCAGAGGAGCAGCTTTGGCTCAGTTTTTATCATATCGTCAACAGCAGTTCCTGAGGACCTGGGCTTGGTTTCCAACATGGACATCATGTGATGCATTTATGTAATCCTGTGATGAATTTGGCGGCCTGTCTAGGATGTATTTCTGCCTGTGTCCAGTAAATTCTAGCTTAGGATCCAGACTCCCTCTCAACACTGACTAGGATAAGTGGAAGTAAAATAGGATGATGTGCTTCGCTATATTGTCAGCATGTTCTTACATCTCTAGTCATGTGTGAGTGATGAACTGTTTTGCAGATATACAATGCATTTAGAAAGTCTTCAGACCCTTTCACTTTTTTCACTTTTCATTATGTTGAGGCCTTCTGGTAAAATAAAATAAAAACATCAAGTTTTCCCCCATCAATCGGCACTCAATACCCCATAATGACAAAGAAAAAACATAATTTTATAACTATTCAGACCCTTTATGACACCCATTTCTCTCGATCATGTTTGAGATGTTTCAACACCTTGGTTGGAGTCCACCTGTGGTCAATTCAGTTGATCGGACATGATGGAAAACAAAAACACACTTGTCTCACAGAGGAAAAATCAAGCCATGAGGATGAAAGAACTGCCTGTAGAGCTCAGAGAGGATTATGTGGAGGCTCAGATCTGGAGAAAGCTACAAAAAATTCTGCTGCACAAAGTTCTCAAGAGCGCAGTATGGAGGTCATAATTCTTAATTGGAAGAAGCTTGGAACAACCAGGACTTTTCCTAGAGCTGGCCACCCAACCAAACAAAGTAATTGGGGGAGAAGAGCCTTGGCAAGAGAGGTGACCAAGAACTCGATGGTCACTCTGGCTGAGCTCCAAATATCCTGTGTGCAGATGGGAAAAACCTCCAGAAGGTCACCCATCACTGCAGCCAGACACTGGCCAGACAGAAGCCTCTCCTCAGTAAAAGGCACACAAGCTTGTCTGAAGTTTGCAAAAAAAAGCACCTAAAGGACTCTCAGACTTGAGAAACAAGAGTCTGATGAAACCAAGATTGAACTTTTTGACCTAAATTCTAAGCATCATGTCTGGAGGAACCAGGCACTGCTCATCACCTGCTTGTAGGGACTGTGGTAGCCTAGTGGTTAAGGTACTGGACTATGGACCACAAGGTCCAGGGTTCAAATCCCACCTGTGCCAAGATAAAATTATCCACTGTTGGGTCCTTAACCCACAATTGATTGGATTGTAAGACTGCTCAGCTAAATGCTGTAAATGTAAATGTAATGTAACTGTAATACCATCCCTACAGTGAAGCATGGTGGTGGCAGTATCATGCTGTGGGGGTGTTTTTCAGTGGATGGGACAGGGAGACTGGTCAGAGCTGATGGAGCTGAATGGAGCAAAGTACAGAGATATTCTTAATGAAAGCCTGATTCATTCAGGACCTCAGACTGGACCGCAGGTGAACAGAAGGTTCACCTTCCAACAAGACAATGTCCCTAACCATACAGCCAAGACAAACACTGGAGTGGCTTAGGGACAGCTCTGGGAATGTCCTTGAGTGGCCCAGCCAGAGCCCTGACTTGAACCCAATCTAAAAATGTCTGTCTACCATTAGATGGTCCCCATCCAACCTGACAGAGCTTGAGAGGATCTGCAGAAAATCCCCAAATCCAGGTGTCCAAACCTTGTGGCATCATGCCCAAGAAGACTGGAGGCTGAAGTTGCTTCAACAAAGTAAAGGGTCTGAATACTTATGTCAATGCAATATTTTAGTTTTTCCTTTTCGAAACACTTGCAAAAATGTCTAAATAAATGTCTTTATTATTTAAGCACAAGGCTATAACATAAAATGTGTAAAATGTGAAAGGGTCTGAAGACCTTCTCAATGCACTGTACTGCTAATGCATAGAAAAATTCAATATATTCATTTTTCAATGCATTACATACAAGTCAAATCTTAAAGCTGTCCTACCTTGGCCCAGCATTGCACTCCTAAGGGCCTCTTTAGCAGTGCCAAAGCCCAGCTCCCTACACACCACGCTGGCTGCATTCAGATCCCACAGGTGATCACACACCGTCCCCCACTTGCCCTCCTTCAGCACCTCAACTCGTCCCTCTCCAATCCTGGGACCCGCCTTCAGGCGTACAATCTGCTTACACACATTCAGAGAGAGGCTTTGTTAATGATAAAATGTGTAGAGTACACAGTATACTCCCATCAGTCAAAACATTAAAACCACCTGGATCAATTTTTGCCCGGAGGCAAACGGGTCTGTTAAAGCACGTACCACAAGACTAAAAAACAGTTTCTGTCCTAAATCCATCATTACACTGAACTCTGCTCTGAAATCATGGCCACACATGAATTTTTGTTCTTAATGATGTTTTAACTAGGTGTTATGCATCAAATTAACATCTACATGAATGCCCAGACTCGGGGTTTCCCCTCAGAACATTACACTCCCACAACTGGCTTTTTCCCCCTCCCACAGTGTAACCTGGTACCATCACTTCCCCAGCTGGTGCACATGCACCCGACCGACCACATGATGGAAAAGAAAACGTGACTCATCAGACCAGATGACACTTTAATGCTCAAAGTTCCAGTTCTAACACTCATGTGCCCATTTTAGGTGCTACTGATGGTGGACAGGGTGGAGCGTGGTGGAGCACTCTGACCAGTCTGTTACTAGGCAGCCCAATACTCATCAGGGGGTGCTGCACGACGTGTTTTGACACAGCATTAAGCATCTGTGACCTGCCATAGTAAGCCTTCTGCTTGTTTCATTTTAGAAGGAATAGCCCTCATTACCCTCTTGCACTGATGGGCCTTGGGTGCCAGCACCCTCTCACCTGTGGCTCTCGTCATGGTTTGCCCCTTCTCTGAAGACTGTCAGCAGGTATTCACATGGTGCCTCAAGTTATGCCAAGTCTGCCCGTAATGATTTTTCCCTGGTTAAAGTTGCTCAGGTCTTTACACGTCCAGCATTCAACATGCCGACTATGAGAACTGATCGGACACTTACCATCTAGTCTACCCCAGACCTTTTGATCAGGTTTTTTTATGGCTCATTGGTGTATATCACGGACACATCACACATTCCCATTCTTATTTTTGTTCAGTTATGCCATAAGAGTTGGTAGTCTTGGTAGCTTTTGCTGGACACGGGGTCTGTGAAATTTCACGTCTTAGAGAAAACGCATTAAAACAGAACTATGAGCTTTATTATGTGAAAGGTATGAACAATATACAAGTCCTGGAGCCCTCATTGTTGTGATTTATTTTGTGTTGGGTAAAGGGATGCTTGCAGACATCCCATAAGGAAAATTTCTGAAGTTTAGCAAATGACAGTAATTGGACTGTTTCAATGAATCATAGCAATTCTGAATCTTGTTTTTGTTACTCCATACTCACCTGGGATCTGGGAGGAGCTTGAGACTGTCTGGAATTGGACATTTGGGAGAACTGCCATCCAGGTACACAGCGCACCACAGTATGCATGCCGCCATTGCACGGCACAGTGTTACGTGGAATAGACAGCTGAGTCTGACACTGTGACAAGGACATCTCGGTGCCTGAACACTTCACCTTCTCCACCCAGTACCCCTTCTTACTAACCATAGACCTGTACAGACATTGAATTAATAATATGCATGTTACACACTAAAGGGTGAGAATAAAAATACAAGCAGCTATCATGTCAAACGTGCCTTACCGTGTGGCCGAATCTGCCATCTTGGAATCCCACTGTTTCCTGAGAGAGAAGAGATTCCATTAATCGTGAACAAAATAAATAAATAAGCAGTAAAATGGACACCTCGTCCCAAATTTGAACTCAGTAAATAGGCTGTTAAGCCTAGACAGACTGGTAAACATGGCATATTTGTGTGTTTAGGTTAGATCCCTGGCAGACGGCAAGTCCGACTGCACGTACACACGTCTATGTAGACCTGCTTTACCGTGTGAGATTGGGTAAATAAATAGCAGCTGTATAGATCACATAGTCAAAACAAGCCGAGGAGGTTTTGGTGGTTTTGTGGATAACCAAGCAGACTTACAGAGATCTCAGTGTTCCCTGGGTTCAGCCAGACACCCCCAGTCTTTTTCTCACTCTAACCTGTTCAATCCGGTCTCTCTCATTTCTCAATGCAAACCCCTGACACTCTAAAACAGGCAGTGAAGTCTGACGGTGACAAAGACAGCCCAGTAACAATCAGTATGATATTGTCACATCAAGTTCATGATTCCTTAGCAAGCATTTTTGAATTTGAACATCAGCTCAAATTCAGTTATTAGAGGTGTTAAGTATGGTGGAAATATTACAACAATGCAGGCTTAAGAATTGTCTTGTAATACTTGAGACTTATTAAAAGCAAGTACTTCATTGCTTTAACAACATTCACTTGTATTGAAGTAACATTTGACCAATAATATCTGTACGCTGACTTAAGTAATGAAGTTGTGTGCTTTGTCCACATTTGCCCTACATACACCCGCACATTAATAGCTGACAGATTAATAGTTCTGCTGTCTACAACAAATGCCATGTTAGCCAAAAAATATTTGGTCAGTTTGGAACAGTGCAATCTGTTTTGGTTTGTAATGTAATATACAGTGGCGCTTGAAAGTTTGTGAACACTTTAGAAGTTTCTATGTTTCTGCATAAATATGACCTAAAACATCATCAGATTTTCACACAAGTCCTAGAAGTAGATAAAGAGAACCCAGTTAAACAAATGAGATAAAAAAATATTATACTTTGGCATTTATTTATTGAGGAAAATGATCCAATATTCCATGTTAGTGAGTGGCAAAAGTATGTGAACCTCTAGGATTAGCAGTTAATTTGAAGATGAAATTAGTCAGCTGTTTTCAATCAATGGGATGACAATCAGGTGTGAGTGGGCCCCCTGTTTTATTTAAAGAACAGGGATCTATCAAAGTCTGCTCTTCACCACACATGTTTGTGGAAGTGTATCATGGTATGAAAGAATTTCTGAGCTCAGAAAAAGAGTTGTTGATGCCCATCAGAATGGAAAAGGTTACAAAACCATCTCTAAAGAGTTTGGACTCCACCAATCCACAGTCAAACAGATTGTGTACAAATGGAGGAATTCAAAACCATTGTTACCCTCCCCAGGAGTGGTCGACCAACAAAGATCACTCCAAGAGCAAGGCGTGTCATAGTTCGCGAGGTCACAAAGGATCTCAGGGTAACTTCTAAGCAACTGAAGGCCTCTCTCACATTGGCTAATGTTAATGTTCTTGTATCCACCATCAGAATAACACTGAACAACAATGGTGTGCATGGCAGGGTTACAAGGAGAAAGCCACTGCTCTCCAAAAAGAACATTGCTGCTCATCTGTAGTTTACTAATGATCACGTGGACGAGCCAGAAGGCTATTGGAAGAATGTTTTGTGGATGGATGAGACCAAAATGGAACCTTTTGGTTTAAAAGAAAAGCGTTATGTTTGGAGAAAGTAAAACACTGCATTCCAACATAAGAAACCAGGGCCAGGACGGCTTGCCATTATTGATGGAACAATGAATTCTGAATTATATCAGAGAATTCTAAAGGAAAATGTTAGGACATCTGTCCATGAACTGAATCTCAAGAGAAGGTGGGTCATGCAGCAAGACAACGACCCTAAGCACACAAGTCGTTCTACCAAAGAATGTTAAAAGAAGAATTAAGTTCATGTTTTGGAATGGCCAAGTCAAAGTCCTGACCTTAATCCAATCAAAATGTTGTGGAAGGACCTGAAGTGAGCAGCTAATGTGAGGAAACCCACCAACATCCCAGAGCTGAAGCTGTTCTGTACAGAGGAATGGGCCTAAAATTCCTCCAAGCCGGTGTGGCAGGACTGATCAACAGCTACAGGAAACGTTTAGCTGCAGTTATTGCTGCACAGGGGGTCACACCAGATACTGAAAGCAAAGGTTCACATACTTTTGCCACTCACTAATATGTAATATTGGATCATTTTCCTCAATCATTGTCTCAGTTGTTTAATGGGGTTTTCTGTATCTACTTTTAGGACTTGTGTGAAAACCTAATTATGTTTTAGGTCATATTTATGCAGAAACATATGAAATTCTAAAGGGTTCACAAACGTTCAAGCACAACTGTACATACCAAATCTATGTAGACACCCTTTCTTTAGTGATATTATTTTAAGTCACACTAACTGTTTGTAATATGAAGCAAAGCAAACAAGCATTAAAACTCCATAGACAAACATTGACAGTAGGGACTGAACACCTGAGTGACTCTCAGCAAGACAACTTCCCTAGGTTTCCACCCTCAGCAAGTCAGTTCATCAACTTTGTTAACACAGAGCCTTGACCTTGACCTTAACTCCATACACACATATAAAATGAACTGGAGTGCCAACACTGAATCAGGGCTTATCATCTCACATCAGTGCCTGACCTTACAGGCATGTTTCAAACTCTAGTGGAAAGGCTTGTCAGATGAATAAAAGTAGGAGAAACTCCATATTAATATCTAGATTTTGGCTGTAGTTTGTAGACTTGCTTGTGTGGCCTCTGACATTACATGACACACTTGTATCTTTAAAATAACAGGGAGCAGGTTTTTGTGGGTTATAGTGTACAGTAATGGAGGGAGAAAATCGAAATTATATAGTCGCCACTTTTTCTGATGCTACATTTGCCCCAAAATTATAGTTTGTGTATTAGTAACAGCTATATAGTCATAGTTAAGTCATGATTAATTTATAGTACTGTTTTACAACAGAGTGTCACAGAGTAGCTTTAAACAGATCTAGGCCCACAGCTCCAATGAGCAAACCAAGGATGACACTGGCAAGGACACAGAGTGGAACAGTAAAGGACAAATAGATTCCTGAGAGAAAGTGGTGAATACGTTTGGTGTATGCCTTAAAAATAAGTAGCCTAGTGGTAGCCTAGCGGGTAAGGTACTGGACTATGGACCAAAAGGTCCAGGGTTCAAATCCCCCCTCTGCCAAGCTGCCACTGTTGGGTCCTTGAGCAAGGCCCTTAACCCACAATTGCTTGGATTGTAAGACTGTATCAATTGTAAGTCGCTCTGGATAAGGGCGTCTGCTAAATGCTGTAAATGTAAAATGTATTAGGCTATGCACCAGATCGGTTCAGATCCCACCTCTGCCCAGCTGCCACTGTTGGGTCCTAGTTTATTGAACATGACAGTGTTTCCAAAGACGTGTGTTCGGTTAAATGGTGTTTCTAAAAATTCCCTGTGTGTGTTAGTGTGTGTGCCCTATAATGGATTGGTGCCCTGTCAATGGTTGTTCCTGCAGAAGAACAGCAAAATTACATTTAGTCATTTAGCAGATGCCTTAATCCAGAGAAACTTACAACTGATACAGTCTTACAATCCACGCAATTGTGGTTTAAGGGCCTTGGTCACAGACCCAACAGTGGCAACTTGGCAGAGGTGGTATTTGAACCCTGGACATTCTGGACAACAGGCGAGCACCCTAATTGCTAAGCCACCATATTCCCATAGATAATAAATCTGGTCCCTTATTTCTGATGGCTACTTCCAGCAGGATGTTGTGCCATGTCACAAAGCACAAATCATCTCAATCTAGTTTCTTGAACATGACAGTGAGTTCACTGTACTCAAATGGCCTCCAGACACCGGATCTCAATCCAATCCTTTGGGATGTGGTGGAACAGGAGATTTACATCATGGATGTGTAACCGACAAATCTGCAGTAACTACATGATGCTATCATGTCAATATGGGCCAACATCTCTGAGGAATGTTTCCAGCACCTTGTTGAATCTATGCCATGAAGAACCAAGTCTGAAGGCAAAAGGGGATTCAACCAAGTAATAGCAATGTGTACCTAATAAAGTCCTGTAAACAGAGTCACTGTAGGTTCTCATGTCCTCCAGCAGTAAGTTTTGATGGCATCGCATGCTCAGTCAGGAGTTGGAGTCCTCTGATGTGGTCTGAGTAAAGCTATAAGGACTGGAACTGGTACCTAAGAAGAACTATCCTCTGTAATATATCCAAACTTCTTGTCACTACTATAAAGATCCTACTGCTTTTTGATTATATTAGATCCTAATTCCTTTTACACTAGTATAAATATGTTGTTTTCCCCTCTGTTATACAATGTGCCCATGCTTTTTGCTGTAAAGATCTTAGTGCTTTTTACTATTTTAAAAGATGTTGTATTTTACTACTATCATACTGTACAAGCTTATGCTTTATTTGCTATTAGAAAATATCACAAAGCTGTTATAAAAGCTCCTAATGCTTATTCACTATTCAAAAAGGTCTGAATGCATTTTCACAATTATATAAGACCCTGATGCTTTTGAAAGCAATTGTAAAACATCCTACTGTTTTTTTTTTTCCTCCTCACTATAAACTATTCTAGTGCTTTTTCACTACTATAAAAGATAAGTATAGCTTTTTCACAAGTTTCAAAGTGTAGCCTGCTTTTTAAGCATTATGAAAGCTCAAAGCGCTCTTCATTACGTTGGATACTTGCGCACTTTTAACGCTCATGTGCATATACAGTACTTTTAAACTTCTATCTGGGCAGCTTCTCAACTTTTATTTAGTATTATATAGCCTTTTCTTTTGTTTCAATACTTACTCAAAGATACTTTAACTTCTGCTTAAGTAGCTTCCTCAGGGGTAATACCCTGCTGATCTCCTGAACTGCCAATCTTCTGACAATGCTAGGGTCGGAAAGTAAGGCTTTGTTCAACGCAAGCATAGCATCTCATCACACCACACAATGCCACCAGAGAAGCAAGCCTCACACACTGCTGTCTGCCCAGGCGAAACACACACAGCATGTGTGTTGGTGGTCTGGTCTGGTTTTAGGCCATGGCTTCCGCAGAAGTGCTTATTTGCCACATGTGCACCTACGAGGCGCTTTCATCAGCAAACTCCCAATCTCACATAGGCGTGCTGTAGACCTCTAGAAGGTCAAGTTCAAAAGGAGTGAAGGAGAGTCTCTGATTTAACTTGGAATTTTTATTTAATTATTTCATTTTTACTAAACTTTAGAACGTACATTTATTCCCTTAGTCAGCGTCTTTCTATAAAGCTGCTTATGAGAAAGTTCATTAGGGTCACAATCGCAGAAACCATGAAACCGCTGACTAACTGAGTAATACTTAATTTCTATTGTGTGACAGGGAGGAGAGTTGGCTCCAAAGATGGCTTTAATGTGGTTTCGCTCTAAGCGTGACTGACAAGAGAGGCTGGGTGTATAAGTGCATGTGTGCATTTGCGAAAGTGAGAGCTCTTTGAGTTGTAGTAATAATGGGCACGTGATGTGACATACATCATTCCCCTCAACGCTTTGTACCAGACAGGAAAATATAAAAAAGCGTGCATGAAAATCACTTTAAGAACAGTCATTTAGGATCACAGACACGTCTATGCATGCTGTCATACAGTTGTGTAAGACTTGCACTTCACACCATATGCTAAATTTGGCAAAACACTTGCTTAGTTTGTTAATTTGACCTCACTATTAAAGTCTAAGCTGAATACTGACAGCGACTGGGCTGATAGAAAAGCAACACTTTGACATAACTGCAAACAGTTGCACTGGTTAATAGACTAGTTACGTAAGCGCTGCAGTAAATGCTGCTCAGCAATGAACAGCATACAAAAACACAGTTTAATATGATGTTTCTAATAGGGATGCACCAAAATGAAACATTTGTGGCCGAAAACCAAATAAAATGAAACATTGGCTGAAGGCTGCATACGTGTTTTTTTTTTTTTTTTCATTAATTTTGCCACTTTTTTTCACTATTGCATAAATTAAATTTGCCTTTTAAAATGTAAAATAGTTTGTACTTACATAACATTTAATTGTGCAGGAAAAATGTACTGTGAATTTTCATAGTAAAAAAACTGTGAATTGCACTTTGACCATGAAGTTCACAGTTTTACTCTGAATTTTTGATGGTAATTTGGCTCCTTTATGGTTCTACTGTCAAATTTCACAGTACATTTTTTCCTGGGGGACTATGTGGAAGACTTATAAAATGACTGAATTACGTTACATTTGTTCTGTGTCTCGGGTGTTGCACATATAAAGTGGGGCAAAAAAGTATTTAGTCAGCCACTGATTGTGCAAGTTTCTCCTACTTAGAAGAGAGAGAGGTCTGTAATTTTCATCATAGGTACACTTCAACTATGAGAGACAAAATGTGAAAAAAAAAATCCAGGAAATCACATTTTAGATTTTTTAAAGAATTGAATTGTAAATCATTGGTGGAAAATAAGTATTTGGTCCACCCACAAACAAGCAAGATTTCTGGCTCTCACAGATACCTGTAACTTTCTTTAAGAAGCTCTTCTGTCCTCCACTCGTTACCTGTATTAATGGCACCTGTTTTGTCCTCATTATCTGTATATAAAGACAACCTGTCCACAGCCTCAAACGTTCAGTCTCCAAACTCAGCCATGGCCAAGACCAAAGAGCTGTTGAAGGACACCAGGAAGAAAACTGTAGACCTGCACCAGGCTGGGAAGAGTGAATCTACAATAGGCAAGCAGGTTGGTGTGAATAAAATCAACTGTGGCAGCAATTGGTAAGACATACAAACCATTGATAATCTCCTTCGATCTGAGGCTCCACGCAAGATCTCATCCCGTGGGTCAAAATGATCATGAACTACAACGGGGAACCTGATGAATGACCTGCAGAGAGCTGGGACCAAAGTAACAAGCTACCATCAGTAACACACTACGCTGAGAGGACTCAGATCCTGCAGTGCCAGGTGTGTCCCCCTGCTTAAGCCAGTACATTCCCAGGCCCGTCTGAAGTTTGCCAGAAAGCATATGGATGATCCAGAAAGAGGACTGGGAGAATATCATGTGGTCAGATGAAACCAAAATACAACTTTTTGGTAAAAGCTCAACTCGCCGTGTTTGGAGGAAGAAGAATGCAGAGTTGCACCTTACCTACTGTGAAGCATGGGCTGTTTTTCTGCAGAGGGACAGGACGACTGATCCATGTTAAGGGAAGAATGAACGGAGCCATGTATCGTGAGATTTTAAGCCAAAACCTCCTTCCATCAGTGAGAGCATTGAAGATGGAAACGTGGCTGGGTCTTCCAGCATGACAATGATCCCAAACACAACGGTCCGGGCAACAAAGAAGTGGCTCCGTAAAAAGCATTTCAAGGTCCTGGAGTGGCTTAGCCAGTCTCCAGACCTCAACCCCCTAGAAAATTTGAGGAGGGAGTTGAAAGTCCGGTTTGTTGCCCCAAAACATCATCTCTAGAGGAGATCTGCATGGAGGAATGTATACCAAAATACAAGCTACAGTGTGGAGCAAACCTGGTGAAGACTTACAGGAAATGTTTGACCTCTGTCATTGCCAACAACGTTTATGTTAAAAAGTATTGAGTTGAACCACATTTATTGACCAAATACTTATTTTCCACCATAATTTACAATTAAATTCTTTAGAAATCCTACAATTTTTTTCTCATTTTGTCTCTCATAGTTGAAGTGTACCTATGACGAAAATTACAGACCTCTCTCGTTTTTCTAAGTAGGAGAACTTGCACAATCAGTGGCTGACTAAATACTTTTTTGCTCCACTGTATGTAATTATGTAAATGTAAATTTAACATATTAGCTAATACTTTGACTCTTGATAGTTTCAATCACTTAAATTATGATCAGTTAGCAGCTAAAAGTGCAAAACCACAGATATCATACAGAAGGGCTTCCATTTCCCCCATGTTAGCCACATATTAGCTTTTGTCTACATTTTATTTGTTCTTCCAAAAAGAAGCCTTAAAGAGAGATTAAAATTTAGTTAAACGGCAAAGTAACACAGTATTCTGTCTCATTAACCAGTTTTAGTGTTCCGTTGTCAAATAGGAAGCTTTCCTACATAGGAATTAGGTAGCAAGGGCACACACTAGGTAAAGAGACAGACCCGACGAACACTCAGTAAAGCGCTAGCGCACTCATGTCAGCATGTCGTTTCGTTCAAGTGCTCCTATAGAAATATTCCATTAGCATTTTTTAAAGAAGGCGCAAATGTGAAGAAAACGCTCGAGCCCTGCTTCTACGCAGCTGACATATTTGCTGTCTATGTAAGTCATTATACTATGGCTGCCATCTCATTAAAAGCCTGTATTGGTAACACGGGCCAACAATCAGCAGTCGATTTCTACTGCACCGTGAATCATGTGGTCCAGACCCACTTTCTTGATGAATTTCCCATTTATCCAAGATAAGAAGCCAGACATATTTCAAAAACTGAATCAGAAGTAGTCTATTGAACACCGGGATAAAGGCAAGAGCCTTACTAGATGTAAACAGATCGCTGAAGAGCAGACTTGAAGGAACTTTCCATCTCCTTCAACCCTCAAAGAACTGGAAGACTTTTAAAAAGAATGTTCCAAGAGTCCACCACAAACCATCAGCAATTGTATGATCGATTTTCCAAACTGTGCTGGGGGAAAAACTATTTTGTTACTTATTAGATCCATGATACTAATACGCTATGAAGCCAAAAGTTTGTGGACATGCACAAAATTGCATCCAAAAACATGATATTAGGTTGTGGTTTGCTTCAATGTGTTGTGGTTTGCAGGGCGATTGACTCGGTGATTAAACATTTTGTAGCTTACATGTTAAGCAACAGATTAACTAATGGTGTCATGGTGCTCTCCTCATGAAATAACAATTCAATAGCAATAGCAGTCCACCGCCATGATCCAGGTTTGAGTGGGGATAACAGGCAGCGCATTTACTCACTTGACCATATTCCTTAATGTAAAATCGCACACATGTCCATCATGTGTTTGCTATTTTTTGTTCAAAGACTGTACTGTGCAAAAGTCTTAGGCCACCATTAGATTTCTTACTTCAGCAATGGTATAATGACCATATAGGGCGACACAGTGGCGCAGCGGTTAGCATGGTCCTGACCTCAGACTCCACCTGTGTGGAGTTTGCATGTCTGTCAGTTTACTCTGGGTACTCGGGTTTCCTGGCACATTCCAAAGACCTGCGCGCTAGATTAATTGGTGTTTCTAAAAATGTTGTGTGTGTTAGTGTGTGTGCTCTATGATGGATTGGCGCCCTGTCAATGCACCCCACTACCCTGACTAGGATTAAGCAGATAAATTCCTGAATGAATGAATACTGACCATATAAAACACATTGTTGACAACTGGACCCAAAAATTTCATTCTAATCTGTGACAAATAATTATATGTGGTAACTATACCACTGCTAAAACAATGGTATATCTAATCTAATGATGGACTAAGACTTTTGTACAGTATTCTATGAACACTGCCAGTGATGACAGCAGAATTGCATATAGTCATTTAGCAGATGCCTTAATCCAGAGCAGTTTACAACTTATACAATCATTTAATTCACGCAATTGTGGGTTAAGGGCCTTGCTCACGGACCCAACAGTCGCAATTTGGCAGAGGTGGGATTTGAACCCTGGACATTCTGGCCCACAGACTAGTAGCCTAATTGCTAAGCCACCATATTCCTATAGATGGTAAATCTAGTCCCTTATTGCCATGAAATTCTATGTGAGATTTGACCTGTCCAGGTTGTGTTTACACAAGAAAATGGCAATTTGCTTTTTCTAACCAAAAGAAGGGATTTATTGATATATATATGCCACGCATGTCAGGTAGCTACAGCATCCAAGCTTATAGTATTAATACTCTAGTGTCATGCTGTGGATCCTGTGGCTGGTAGGTAAGAGCCAGCTCCTAAGGATCAAAGTACCTTGTCTTTGCAGTCTGAAGGTCGGGAGGGGAGACTATGAAACCCCTGCCTGTGCCCAGCGAATGCTCCAGACCCACCCTGACCAGGATACATGGGGACACCTAGTTAACAAACTAACTAGCTATGCCAATTGAAGTATAAGCCAAATGCTGAATCATCACCATTTTGTTTCTAATGCTTGCCATGCATGTCTCAGTTCTCCACGAATGTGCGACAAGGTTCTTCACGAAAACTCTTATTGAAACTGTTATTGCATCAAAATCCAACCAGTCCATCAGTCGAGAAGCTCCCCTGAATAAACAAACATCAGCTCTGCAGAGATCTAGGCTTCACTTTCAAGATCTGTCTAACTGAACATACACACAAAATCCATGGACCACAAGCCAGAATATTTATATCATACCCCAACAATAACTGGAAAACTGGCTGGGGTTCAAAAGTATTACGGTCGCCTTTCATGCATGTAATGCCTCGCAAAATGTGGCGTGTGATGGAAAGAAAACCACAAGAGATTTCCTTTGTCATTTCAGTCTGACAGCATTAAAACATGACCCAGACAGCCCTAGTCAATTTAGGAGTTCGAATCCCACCTCGACCACCACAGGATGACTTCAGCATGCCCAGAATGTTCCAAAATATTCAGTGAAGAAAATATAACACTGTTTGTGCTTTTGGAAAGTATAGACTGTAGAAAGGAGGGAATGTGTACTGCAATAGCTTGCTGTATTTAGACAGCCAGCTGTGAAAATGAAATGCACTGCACTACAAAGAATTCCGTGTCTGTTTTCATGTTATGCACTGGACGGGAATCATAAAAGTCTTGGACATTTAAATATGTATTTAAACAGTAAACATCATTCGGAGGATGAGAGCAACTTTTCTTCCCCAAACAGAACGCTTTCTCAAATTGAAAAGACAGAGAGTGCTGAGGGCCACATGGGCGAGGTCCTGTGCTGCTGACACAGCCAGATCGAATGCAGCTATTAAAACTCAGTTAGAGACGCTGCCGCAGGTTTCCACCTTATAATTATAGCAGTTTGCTCACTGCATCCCGAGCTCAGAGCTGAGACGTGACACAGAGCAGGAAGGCTCTAAGAGGATGAGCCCTAAAGAATGGGCATTAGACTGCTAATCAGAATGATAAGCCTGGTCTGTAGTTATCCTGCTTTGGGTTGGAAGTGATGTAGCTGAGTCAGTATTTTATAATGGTTTGTTTTTGTGTTGTGTAATTGGTCAAGTAACTTGATGCCATGATACGGTTTCTATAGCCTAGGTTTTTATTTTTGGTGGAGGATTGGTGATGTTATGGGGCTGTTTTTATTTGCATGACTTTCAGATTCGCTGTGACATAAGTATAATGTGACCGAAAGGCCATATTGTCTTAGTCATCCATTAACTTTGGGTTAATTATAGAATTGACAAGCACAATGAAACAAAAGTGCGCTGACCTTCTGAAACCAGGCACTGGCTATAAAAATAGCTACACACCTGTTTATGTGATAATTAGGACATTTAAAATAACCAGACAACAAAAGTATGTTTTTACCACACGCATTTTGAAGCTGGTGTTTAGAGAAACAATATCGTGTTCAAATCTCATGTTTGAAAATATGCAGAAGATGGTAGATTTGATTGGATGGATCAAAGTCTACAATTACACACTCCTGCCAAGAAAGCGTTTAGAAAGTGCACCAGAAGAAAGCCCGTTTAAAAAACATATATACACGATCCTGGAACTTAGAATAGGCCTGGGTTCTGTGTTTATGAGGCAAAACTGAGCTTTCTGGTGGAGGATCTGTTTTATTATGGGGCTGTTTTCCTTTCAAAAGCGACGGAAACCATGTTCGGATAAATGGCATCATGGACTCCATAAAAGACCAGGAGATTTAAAATGGAAATCTCACTCTCCGCCAGCTATGAACTCGTTCATGTTTCAGAACAACGATCCAAAACTTATGTCCAAATCCACAAAAAAAGCTTCCTTTTGATCCAGAATCAAGCTTTTGACATGACCTTCCAAATCCATTGCCTGATGTGCCATTGCACATTATTGTAGAGTAATAGTAGAGAACAAGAGGGAACTCTAGAGCACTTCCAAATGTAGCGATCCACTGGTTGAGGCCCTCTACTGTACACATTGCTGGCACCAGAACTGAATAATGTCTGGGGCATCTGAAAACCACAGGGGGGCAGCGTATTATGTGGCAGATTAAAATAGGAAGACTAAGCCGGTGGCTTTAGACCACTTAAAACCATCTAAGTAGAGATATCCCATCATAAAGTTAGAAGCAGTGCTTAATTTGTAAATGATGACATGCTGGCGGTTGTAGTAACATCAGCAAAGTGAATGACGTTAGTAACTGGAAGTGCCAGATCACACGTGAGAACAGTAACGTAGTCTAAACAATGGTGGCTACGTCCTCCATAATTTACTTGTGTGCTGCACGACCCTGAGACCAGGCATAGCAGAAGGAAACTGAAACTGAGAGATTTATTTACTTAGGTGCTAGAACTTTCCAGATGACATCACATACTAATTTACCTGCTCATTTAACCATATGGCACTGCGACTTCAGTGACACTGACGTGGTGCTGTGTTGTGCTGCTACGAGTGGATCAGACACAGCAGTGCCGCTGGAGTTTTTAAACACTGTGCCCACACGCTTGTTAGTCATCCTGTAATCCTTCATCAGTGCTCGCAGGACACCTCATACAGGATGCAGTTAGCTGGATATTTTTGGTTTGGTGGTTTAAACTCCAGTAGCACTGCTGTGCCTAATAGTACCTGTTCTGTTGGGGTCCTGATCGTTCGAGAACAGAGTAAAGGGGACGAACAGATCATGTAGAGAAACAGATGGACTACAGTCTGTAATTGTAGAACTACAAAGTGCTTCTAAAAGTAAGAATATATAATTGCCGACCCAAAGCACAGCCATATATTGTCTGTTCTTTGTCATACTACTGTCTTTTTAAAGTACTACTCTCTCGTGTACAAGACTGCCAAAATAGAGGCAACACATAGCATCCAATAGTTTTTTTCAGGTCTTTTTAGTTTTGATGTTTCAACAATTAATAGAGACACAAGGACTGTGGTAGCCTAGCGGGTAAGACACTGGACTATGGACCAGAAGGTCCAGGGTTCAAATCCAACCTCTGCCAAGCTGCCACTGTTGGGTGGCAAGACCCTTAACCCACAATTGCTTGGATTGTAAGACTGTACCAATTGTAAGTCGCTCTGGATAAGGGCATCTGCTAAATGCTGTAAATGTAAATGTTGTCATTTTGGGCATAGAGTGGTACCTTGGTTCTTGCTGTTAATTCGTTCCAGGAGGCTTGTCGAGAACTGAAAAGGACGAGTACTGAGCAAGTTTTTCCTTGCCACTGTCGCCCTAGGCTTGCTCAATTTGGGATTGGACGTAGTTATTAGGAGATAATCTAAACTTGTAAAGTTGCTTTGAGACAATGCTCCATTGTAAAAAGCGCTATATAAATAAATATGACATGACTTGACTTGACTTGACTGTAAGGAATGATGTAAATTGAGTTAATCCGTTCCAGACCCCCAGATAATCCACACTGTATAAGGCATTATATGCAATAATGGAGTTGTACTGTACAGGTGCTCCCTGATTTATGATGGTGAGAAGTTCCAACAAAGCCATCATAAGTTAAATGCATCATGAACTGATATACTTTATATAGCGGAGCTTTAGCTTTTTTTTATAATGACGTGTTGAAAACTCTCATGTAATTTAGTAATGGATTGAAAGTGAAACGTTAAAGCAAAACACTTACTCTATTGGTGAACTCAGGGTGCTAGCATAGCTGCTAAGCTAACTGCAGCCTGTTTCCTGTTGTCTCCTTTCATTTGGCTGTAATCCCTAATCTTTTTAGGACCCATTTGGACTTGATATGTACTAAGAATACAGTACTGTAGATGTAAAAAATGAAGGAAAACTATACACACAGCAGAGTAATGGCTGAGCAACACACTGACCAAGGACTATTGTGAGCCTTGAATCATTGTGTACTGAATAGTGAATCATGAATCGAGTTTTGGCTGAAACGAGTCATGCGGCTTGACTTGTACAAGTTTAAGCAAGTGCACCAAGTACCAAGCAAACGATTAGAACTGCGAGACATTTTTCTTGTTAAAATGCATTGAGAACTGAAATTGACGCGTTCCGTGGTGGTCGAGAACTGAGGTACCCCTGTACTTAGGTAGCTATGTGGTTAAGCTAAAATGGCTTCCCATTTCATATGTTGTGCACTATAAAGGGTTTAGCTGAGGTATCAGGTTGAATAATCATTTTGGAGTATCTTTTTAGTTAAACGGTGTTGATTAGTGATGCTCATTGGTAACTTTGCACATGCACAAGTCAATCCAGCCTTAGACACACAAGTGGTGAATCTGTTCCAGCTGCTCTGTCAAAACATATGATCAGCTGCCTCAATGAAAGCTGGAGAACAGTCTCTTACATCGTGATGGCAAAATTTGTCCTTGCACTCTTTTTTTTTTTAAATAAAGCTGCTAAAGGGTGTCTAAAAAGTCACCAATTCTAGTGACAAAAGTTGGCAACACTGCTCACAGGTACCAATCCAACTCAGTTTAGATGTAAGCAAAGCACTGGTTTGAACAGATGTAATGAACCATCCTCACATGACTGTGTTATTAGCTAAGATCCTGTGCGTTTGCTTTGTTTGTTGCTTAACTTGCCTCAAAAAACTAAATGTTTTGTGTTACTGTTTGGAACCTCCTCAACACAGCATCCTTTTGCTCATCCCTGAATCGCTTTGATAAATCTCATAGGCAAGTCACGTCAAGAAAACAAAATTCTAAAGTACCTTGGTTCCACCTCGGAACTCGTCAAATTTGGCTCTCAACGCATTTTGACCAGAAAAATTTCTCTCAGTTCTCGTCGTTTGCTTGGTACTCGGCACACTTTCTTAAACTTGTATGAGTCGAGCCGTGTGACTCATTCCACCTGAAACTCGATTCACTATTCAGTACAAAGTGAATCAGATTCACAACAGCCGTTGCTCAGTGAAGATCTCCACTATTTTCATTGTGTTTTTCTTTATTTTTACTACAGTACTGTATTCTTAGTGCAGATAAGTCTCCATGGATCCTAAAAGGGGTTGTATTAACTGCCAACCTAAAAGGAAACAGGAACTTAATGCTCCAGAACACAGGCTGCAGTTAGCATTAGCAGCTATGGTTTTACCCTGAGTTCACCAATACACTTTATTATAACATAAGCTTTGTGTTAATAATTGTGGCCAACTGTAGGTTAATCTAAGTGTTTAAACATTAGCTTACATTATCACTTATCATTGGCACCACTAAATAAAGTATGGCCCTCTCTACCAATCACTTGTTAAACTTCTCAATTCATGATGCATTTAACTTATGATGGATTTGTTTCAACATATCCATCGTAAATCATGAAGCACCTGTACAATACAACTTCATGAATGCATAAAATGCCTTGTACAGTGTGAATATCCTGGGGCTCTGGAACAGATTAGTTCAATTCACATTATTCCCTATGGGAAAAATTTGCTCGGTGCTCGTCGTTTTCGGTTCTCAAAAAGACTTCTGGAACAACTTAAAGACGAGAAGCAAGGTATCACTGTATTTTGCTTTACCTATTTAAACAAACCAGTTGTATTTAATATAATAAAACATGCATTATTTAGACTACATCAGAAACATTTAGTGGTGTATGAAGATAGGTGGTATATTGTGGTATTGCCCTACTAAACTACCCCGATGCCGGGTATGACTCTTAACCAGTGAGCGCTAAAGTGTGTGAAACGGCCAGTCATTAGTTTCAAAATCTACTAGAGAGTTTTCAACTCTCTCACAGCCCAAGCACTGTTAATATGGAGCTTCAAGGATCGGATTCAGTGTGATGTTCAAGTGTGGCCACATGCATTTGGCCATTCAGACTAGTAAAGAATAGTAAGAATGGTAGACCTGGTTAGGAACTGAGATGCAATAGTGGCATAGCAGTACCCAGTAGTGACAGCTTGGCTTTTTTGGAGTTTGAGCTCATAAAATCCTGATTACAAGTCCAGATCCTTGAACACTGAGCTGACAGTGTGCCAGCATGACAGTATTCAACATGAGTTGGTGTACAGTATTACGTCTGTCTAGAATAAATCAAAGATTCTGATGTCTGGTGCATTTATACAACATGTCCAGACACATTCACAGTGATGTTAGTGTTCTTAGATGTATATGCACTCAGAAGGATGTGTTTGAACATTTATTTGTGCTCACAAACTGACATGCTCTCATTCTTCCCGACAGGGAACTTATACCCATGATAAATATGATTGAGGGACTAAATGAGTTTATTAGTGAAGAACACAGAATACACAACAGATGTTAAAACCCTGTTTGTCTGTCTGTTTAGGTCTCTTCGTCTGCCTGTCTTTTTCTGTGTCTCTATTTGTCTATCTTTCTTATCTCTGTGTGTTTCTGTACTGTATATTTCTATTTGTCTGCCACTGACTGCCTGCGACTATCAATCTGTCTAGTTGTTTGTCTAGTCCTGTCTCTGCCTCTCTGTCTAGCTGTCTCTCTCTCTCTTCCTGTCTGTCTGTGCCGCTCTCTATTTATCTAGCTGTCTGTCTATTTCTCTGTAATTACATTAGTCTATATAGCTGTCTGTCTGTGCCTGTTTTCATCTGCCTGCCTTTTGTGTGTCTCCATCTGTCTGTCTTTGTCTATCTGTCTGGATCTTTCTATTTGTCTGTCTGTCTCTGTCTGTCTATAATCTATAACTCTGTCAGTCTAGCTGTCTGTGTCTGTATTTCTGTCTGTCTGTCTGTCTGTGACTGAAGAAAGAAAACTGAGAAAACTTCTCTTAATGCTGATCCTGTGAGCCACAAAGCCATAACTTGGATTATACCATTTGCAAGGCGAGAAAGGACTGCTGTATTTTTGTTGTTAAAATATTTATAGAAACTTTTATTTCAAAAACAACAGCAGCAATGAAAAAATAGCTTTTGCTATTTTAAATGGTGCTGGGGCTCAATGTAGGGGTGTAAAAGGGACTGGACACACATGCTGTCCATCTATCTGTTTAGTCTACTGTATAAGCTATAGCCTTCTTAGATCTAATCCTTTTTTAATTTTTTAAAACTAAATATTTAGTTATATAGCCAACCATTAATACTGCCAATTGTTTTCTAAGTGGACTTAATTTTAATATGATTAGAGACTCTGGGACTGTGGTAGCCTAGTGGTTAAGGTAAACTAAATATTTATGGGACAATGGCCCAAAAGATCCAGGGTTCAAATCCCACCTCTGCCAAGCTGCCACAGTTGGGTCCTTGAGCAAGGCCCTTAATCCACAATGGCTTGGATTGTAAGATTGTACCAATTGTAAGTCGCTCTGGATAAGGGCGTCTGCTAAATGCTGTAAATGTAAATATAGATTCATAAGTATTAGGGACTGAGACACTTTGTAAAACCAAAACACCTAATTTGAACTAAATTTCACATTTTTGTAATATTGTAGTATGTAGTATTATTTCATGGGGACGCAAATTCTGGGCAACTTAGTCATCAACTTAATCAATAACATTTCTAGTCTGTTAGCCAGATCTGATAGTGGCCTCAGTATGTTTTAGAGGTAAACTTTGGAAAATGTCGGTTTATGGGTGTGACACTGACTACATCCCAGGTACTAAGGGTTAAAATGAACACAAAGTTTTGGGTGATCATGAATGGTTAAAAGGGCAGCAGTCTGTCTATGCTTTGCTATGGGTAAAGAGTCTAACTGTCCCTGGAAATATATGGTTAAGAATAACATGTCCCCAAAGCAAACATACTGACTGGATGACAGACTACAACCCTACGGACCACTGCTATTGCATTCTGAACTGGACTGCTGTAGCATTGTTTGATGCATGCACTGCAAATTAAGATGTACTGTTTGCATAAACCAGGCAGAAGGGAATTAAAACCTTCTTAGAAAGTGACGAATGTCAGGTCTAAATACACAATTTGGTCAGCAGAATATGGTTTAAAATCGAATTAAGATGTGCTATATTTATAAAATATCATGGTTCACATTCCTGTAATTATACAGACCAGTCCTGTAAAACACACAATACTATCATCTTTCTCTAAATGTACAGAACCTCTAGATGGACTTACAAACACACAAGTTCAACAAGCTATACAGTGTACCCACAATGACCACAGCCCAAATAAGTGTGGATTTTTAGAACAGCAGCGGAACTGAATCCAGCCTATGTTGATTCATTTTGCTCTGACTATATGGAAAATGGCTACAATACTGTGGAAAATGTGTGATTGAGCTCTAATAGTAACTACATGTGACCTGAGGTGAAAACTGTTTTCTCTCCCAAGCTGAATATCAGCACATGGAGATTAACAGTATGAAAGAATTATTGTACTTGTACAATACAGGGTTTCTTAAGAAAATATTTAAGACATAGCCCAAATAAATTTTGAAAATGCAATAAGAACCCTTTTGAACTGAGGAACCTGTGTGTATATATTCATAGGGTTGCACCTAGATCCAGTAAGCATCCAACAGACCATCAAGCAACCATTTAGTGCACTAAAGTACCAGTTTGAGTTATTTATACTTAATTATTTTGGGCAGTGGTAGCTTAGTGACTCGGCACTTCTCACCACATGGAAGAGTTCCAATCCTATGATGGGTTGTGTGAAGAAAGCTTTGTGTGACACGTGTGTGCTTTTATGTTGCCTATTAAGTCAACACGATTGCTTTTTAGTAGGTTTGTTCTACTTTTGACTAAGACTGGAAAGTATTATGACTTGATATTTTACATCACTCTTTTTCCCTAAGCATTTTTTTAATTTATAGTAATATATAAAAACACACAATATATATACTGTATATTCACTAACTGGTCACCGGTGGTTGTGGGTGCGATATGGGCTAGTCTGAGTATTTCAGAAACTGCTGATGATCTGGGATTTTCTCGCACAGGCATCTCTAGGGTTTACAGAGAATGGTCCAAAAAAGAGAAAATATCCAATGAGCAGCATTTACATTTACATTTACAGCATTTAGCAGATGCCCTTATCCAGAGCGACTTACAATTGATACAGTCTTACAATCCAAGCAAGGGCCTTGCTCAAGGACCCAACAGTGGCAGCTTGGCAGAGGTGGGATTTGAACCCTGGACCTTCTGGTCCATAGTCCAGTACCTTAACCACTAGGCTACCACAGTCCCAGCAGCAGTTCTCTTGGTGAACATGCCTTCTTGAGGAGAATATCTAGACTGGTTTAAGCTGATCAAAAGGGAACAGTAAATCAAATACTTTTTCTTACAACCGTGGTATGCAGGAGAGCATCTCTGAATGAACAACACGTCAAACCTTGAGGCAGATGGGCTACAGCACCCGATCAACACATCAGGTGCCACTCCTGTCCTGAGCGCACCAATTGCACAGTAGAAAATGGGAAAAACATTCAGTTCTGCTGTAACATTCTGGAGTAAAACAACAAGAAAACATGGATCCATCCTGCCTTGTATCAACAGTTCAGGCTGCTGCTGGTGGTGTAATGGTGTAAGGGATATTCTCTTGGCACACTTTCGTTCCCTTAATACCAACTGAGCACTGGTTAAACACCACAGCCTACCTGAGTAGTGCTGCTGACCATGTTCATCCCTTTATGATCACAGTGTACCATCTTCTGATGGCTACTTTCAGCAGGATAACGCATCATGTTGCAAAGCTCAAATCATCTCAGACTGGTATTAGTTCACTGAACTCTAATTCCCTCCACAGTCACCAGATCCCAATCCAATAGAGCACCTTTTTGATCTGGTGTAAACTGAATAAACTGAAGCGGAAAGGTTTAGTTAGTTCTTACTGTAACACATGCTGTGGAACAGCCACAATGAGTGGGTGTGGGTGTGAATCTACTTTTGTCCGTTCTGACCGCTCGCTATCACAACACAACATATCTCTTTCAACTCTAACATGGCTACTGATTACAGGCCGGCCTTGAGCTTTAAAGAAAACAAACGGTAGACTTAACTCTCAAACAATATACTTTCTCCATCTCAGTGTTTATTTTAGAGGAAACATTTGTAATCACACTCCCTCATTTATCTGTGTGGCTTTAGCTTAGGGAGCTATTTTGCCAAGCCTCAACTTTTATCACATTATGTTGACAAAAACAAATTCAGAGACTCAATAGGCAGGCACCCCTATTCATTTCCTTTCTCAGCTGTTTGATGTATGAGAGTATTACAGCACCAGACAGGTTTGGGTCAAACACACAGTTGGAGCACAGCAACAGGTTGTCCTCTAAACACTCAAGATGTGGGCATGACATCTTCAGCAAGTAAATACAAACACACTCCTAACGACCTGTCAATCGACTTGGGTTTTGGGCACCAGTTGCCATGGTACACAGGCTGCCAGTGTGCCAGTTTTAGAAGCGCAGTGGTTAGATTTCAGCAATATTGATGGCTCAGTGGTTAAGGCTCTGAAAATTGAGCACTCTAATCCAGACCAAGCTGCCACTGTTTGCTCCTGAGCCATGCTCTTAGCCCTTTCTTCATGGGTGCCATATACTGGCTGATCCTATGCGCTGACATGGTAACAAGGTGGAATATGCAAATAGAAGAATTTAAGAGTTTTAAAGAAATTCTGTTGAACAGTCGAACAAGGCCTCTAAACATGGAAAGCTCTTTAACCCTAGCGCTGGACTCAACAAGCTAATGCAAGCGCAAAAGGGCACTTTGTTCAAAGCTCCAGCGGGAGTGCACAGATCATGACACAAGATGATCCAAAAGGCAATACACACTCCAAACAAGTGCCCATGTAAAGCACTGGATGATCAAGCTTAAATTAAAAAAAGATGGAAATTAGTTGCAGTAGTTAATACTCTGGTGAGTCAGAGTACCTTAGAAGCCTGGTGCAGAGCCCGTACCTGGGGCAAAAGAAGGAGCAGCTTGGGCTGGCTAAGAAAACGATTCGACTCACCACAGCATGCACAAATCAGTGTGACCCATTGCACTACATTCAATAAATATTTTGTCTTACAAAACCTCATCATATCTCTTGTCATGTACAGGCCAGTTGTAAAGTACAACTAAAATTGTACTGGAAATTGCTAAATTAGTGGAACTAAAACATTAACATGTGGCTTTAGCATAGGGCGCTATTTTGCCAAGCCTCAACTTCTAGCACATTGTGTTGACAAAAACAAATTCAGAGACATATCCAGAAGGCACCCTTTTCATAACACCGGCTTAATTTTCTCTGTCAGCTGTTTTATGTGGAGAGCACGATGACAACACACAATCAGTGGACAGTCTTGACTACACGTTTCCCTCTAAATACAAAGATGTAGTCATGATGTAATCCTGTGCAGGTAGAAAAATATACACTCCAACATCTGTGACCTCATGATTGGACTGTATTTTTTTATGAATTGTACATAAAAGCACATTGTCCAGCACAGTTCACAAAATCAGCCCTCCAGTACCAATAAGGATGGCAATGGAACAGATTTCATTAGATTACTACAAACGTTCAGTTGATTTTAAATGAAATATTAGTGTTATAACATGTTCAGTCTTTGGATTCAACAACTGACTGTGCTAAGGTGAGTTAACTGTGTGGCAGAAAAAAGTTTATACTAAAATTATGATTGCTGGCTCTTCTTTCATTATGAGTGACACTAATCAAAAATAATGCTAGCTTCTAATATTAGGCAAAACAACTAGCTAAAAGGTCTACCTACACAATGTTTTGCATTGGTATGAGTTTTTTGTATTATGTAATACTTTGTTATACACAGAATTTGGCGTAATGGTTAGTGAGGTCACCCCACAGCTCGAGCGTCCCCCGTTCGATCCCAACCTCGGAGTCTGCATGCCCTCCCCATGTCCATGTGGGTTTACTGTGGGTGCTCCAGTTTCCTCACACAGTCCAAAGACATGCAGGTTGAACGTTTGAGTCCCAGCTCTGCCATAGCTAAGTGCTCTAAATGTAAAAATAAATGGTGGAGTACTGTCTCTCTTTTTGATTGTGCTTTTTCCATTTTTCCTTGCTTGTTGTGAGGAATAAACCTGAGATGGAAAGTGTTTTGTTGGCTATATGGAGCACTATATGTTGTACAAGGCTATTAAAAAGAGCCTGTATAGGAGAAGCTATTTGGGATTCAGTCTAACTGTTGGCTAAAATAAGAAAAGTCTAAAATAGACTCCGGTTTAATACAAATTACACAAATATTTTCTTAATATTTTGGCTGACATTTTGAATAACAGTGGATTATTTAAACAGTTTTAGAAGATGGAAAAAAAGTGAAAATGTAAAAAGTGGCAAAATGTATTCAACCATGTAATTCTTGGTGTATACAAGTCTAGATTGACTGACACAAAGGCAGCATTAGCCCTGAATTATTGACTTAAAAGTCCGGAAGGAAGGAAGGAAGAAAGCTTTGCTTCATGAAACGGAAAAGTACATTAGCCGGTGGTCATTTCTCAGCATAGTCTGTGTAATTTAAGGGGTTTAGAGTATAGTGTAGAAGAGTTCCAAAAAAAGGATTTGTGGTCAGGTATAAAGATAGAGAGAAGCTCTGCTTTCCATGGCTGCTCTGTCTATTTGTGGCTGGGGGTCAGACAGATGGTGTGGATGATTTTGTGGGCTAAACAAGGGTTTCCCATCAAAGCAAAAGCAAATGAGTGAAATCGACCAGTTTAGAGTGAACTACTTAATAACCGTGTTAAACGGTCCATGCAGTTGTGAAGGAAGGATATAGGTGTAAGTTAGTTCCATGAAAATTTTGATACAGGACACGAACAGACATTCAAGCAAAAGTTTGAAGTTTTTAAGTGAAGGTACAGAGTTGTTTCACAGAGACACATATATTACACATGTGGCTATTTCTGGACACTCAATCTAACTGTAATGACGGCCTGCCTTAAAGCACCATGATCAGAGATGGACCAAAATACACCTTAATGTATCTTGTTATGCAGTTTACATGTGAAAATGAATCCTAATTACGTTCACTGTGAAAGATGAAACATCTTTTTTTTGTAATGACAGACTGCCCACGCCCAGGATTCCTAAACCACAGAGAATAATTTGTAGTGTATTGGATTTTATATACAGTATATGGTGAAAACTTCCTTGATTCTACACTGTGTCCATTTTATCAGTTCCAATTTCCATTTAGAAGTACTTTGTAGTTCTATAATTATATACTGTAGTCCATCTGTTTCTCTACATTCTTTGTTTGCCTCCTTTACTCTGTTCTCAAAGGGTCAGGACCCCCACAGGACCACCACAGATCCGATACTATTTAGGTGGTGGATCATTCTCAGCACTGCAGTCACACTGGTGGTGGTAAGAGTGGATCAGACACAGCAGTGCTGCTGGAGTTTTTAAACACCTCAGTGTCACTACTGGACTGAAACTAGTTCACCAATCAAAAATGTCCAGCCACTAGCATCCAGTGAGCACTGATGAAGGATTAGAGGATGAGACTAAAATGAGAATTTTTGATGAGCTACTGTCTCTGAACTTTACATCTACAGCAGTGCTTAAAAGTTGTTGAACCCTTTAGAGGGATTTTTTCTATATTTCTGCATAAATATGACCTAAAAACATTCATCAGATTTTCACACAAGTCCTAAACATTTAAAAAAGTAGATAAAGAGAACCCAGTGTACCAAAAAAATGAGACCAAAAATATTATACTTGGTTATATATTGAAGAAAATGATCCAGTATTGTGCATATTAGTGGGTGGCAAAAAAGTATGTGGTATGTGACCTCTAGATTAAGCAGTTTTGAAGGGGGAAATTAAACGTCGGGTGGTGTTTTCATTCAATGGGATGACAATCAGGTGTGAGTGGGCAAACCTGTTTTATTTTTAAAGGACAGGGGGGGGATCTATAAAGTTGCTCTTTAACAAAAAAACATGTTTGAGGAAGTGTATCATGGTACGAACCAAGGAGATTTCTGAGGACCTCAGAAAAAAAGAGTTGTTGATACTCATCAGGCTGGAAAAAAAGGTTACAAAAAACCATCTCTAACAGTTTTGTACTCCACCCAAATCCACAGTCTCAGACAGATATTGTGTACAAATGGAGGAAATTTCAAGACCATTGTTACCCTCCTTTTCAGGAAGTGGTCGACCAACAAAGATCACTCCAAGAGCAAGGCGTTTTTTTTTTTTGTTGTTAATAGTTGGCAAGGTCACAAAGGACCCCAAGATTAACTTTCTAAGCAACTGAAGGCCCTCTTTGCTACAATTGGACATTAATGTTTAAGTTCATGAGGGCCATCATCAAAGAACACTGAACAACAATGGTTGGTGTGCATGGCAGGGTTGGCAAGGGGAAAAAAGCCATGCTTCTCCAAAAAGAAAGAACATGCTGCTTTCATCTGCAGTTTGCTAAAGATCACGTGGACGAGCCAGAAAGCTACTGGAAGAATATTTTGTGGATGGATGAGACCAAAATAAGAACCTTATCCCATCTGTGAAACATGGTGGTGGCAGGTAGCTATCATGGTTTGGGCCTGTTTTGCTGCCATTATGGGCCAGGACGGCTTGCCATCATTGATGGAATAATGATTCTGAATTATATCAGGGAAAAGAATTCTAAAGGAAAAAATTTCAGGACATCTGTCCATGAACTGAATCTCAAGAGAAGGTGGGTCATGCAAGCAAGACAACGAGGCCTAAGCACAACAAGTCGTCTAATAATAAAAAGAATGGTTAAAGAAGAATAAATGTTTGGAATGGCCAAGTCAAAGTCCTGACCTTAATCCAATGTAAATGTTGTGGAGGACCTGAAGTGAGCAGCTAATGTGAGGAAAACCCACCAACATCCCAGAAGCTGCTGAAGCTGTTTTGTACGGAGGAATGGACTAAATTCCCTCCAAAAGAAAGCGGTTGTGTGGCAGGACTGATCAAACAGTTACAGGAAAAAAAAACATGTAATTGCCGTTATTGCCTGCACATGGGGTTCACACCAGCAACTCAAAGCAAAGGTTCACCATACTTTTGCCACTCACTAATAGTAATATGGATCATTCATTTTCCTTGAAGTAATAAATGACAAAGTATTAATATTTTTGTCTCATTTATTTAACTGGGTTCTCTTTATTCTACCTTTAGAGGACTTAATAATGATGTTTTTTAGGTCATATTTATGCAAGAAATATAGCTTATAGAAAATTCTAAAAAGGGTTCACAAAACTTTCAAGCACCCCTGTACGAGGTGGAGCCAATATGGTAGACGTGTCTAAATAGAGTACACAGTTAAGTGAAACACAGTGTTTAATTAAAAACCTCCAGCAGCACTGCGGTGGCTCATCCACTCATACCAGCACAACACACACTAACACACCACCACATCAGTGTCACTGCAGAGCTGAGAATGATCCACCACCCAAATAGTACCTGATCTGTGCTGGTCTGTAGAGAAAGTATGTAGAGAAACAGATGGGCTACAGTCTGTAATTTTAGAGCTACAATACATGGTAGAAAAATGATTAATTAGTCTGTTTTATTACATTTATTTTGTTTTACTTAGCTAGTTTGTCTGTATCAACAATTTGGATTGGTGGATTTAGATACTGGTTGTAGGCAAACCAAAACGGACCATTGTTTGTGTGAATTCTTTTTAACATGCATGAAAAGTGGAACCTCATAACGGCTTCAGCTGCAATCTGGTGCATATTTGGCTTGGCATATGTGCTCAAGGCAGAAACACATAATTGCCTCCACATCTGTAAACTAGCGTAACTTCCTGAATTTCTCTTTAATCTTAATCTACGTTACCTACTGTGTGTGCACACAATTATCACAAACAATTCTGACATTCTTGTAATCTCCTGTAGTAGTAGTAGTAGTAATAATAATAATAATAATAATAATAATAATAATAATAATAAAAAACGTTTAAGACATTTTATATGATGGAAATTTAAGGTAATTTAAGTGCTGCCAGTGAATGTTTATGTGAAAAATACTTTTGTTATCCAGGAATCTAGACTTGAAATCTGTAAATCGGACTACTTTTTCAAAGAGAAGAATATGTGAGTCATGTGCGTCTGATTGTGCATGGTTACCACAAAACCTCAGGGAAAGTGGAAACTGGTAACTGGAGCTAGGTTTTACTGTAATGCTGCTTTTGTTCGACAGCTGGAAAGAACTGTATAACTGATTTAAGTAACGCCTTTATTGTTAGTTTATTGATTACAGGTTTGAATATGTGCCATATAAGTTAGTACAGTGGTACCTCAGTTCTCGACCACCTCTGAACTCATCAGATTTGGTTCTCGACCCATTTTAACTAGAAAAATGTGTCTCTGCTCTCGTCATTTGCTCGGTACTCATTTCAGTTTACATTTACATTTACAGCATTTAGCAGACGCCCTTATCCAGAGCGACTTACAATTGGTGCAGTCTTACAATCCAAGCAATTGTGGGTTAAGGGTCTTGCTCAAGGACCCAACAGTGGCAGCTTGGCAGAGATGGGATTTGAGCCCTGGACCTTCTGGTCCAGAGTCCAGTACCTTAACCGCTAGGCTACTACAGTCCCATCAGTTTCACTATTCAGTACATAGTGATTCAGGTTCACAATAGCCTTCAGAAAAGATCTCTACTATTTGTCATGTTTTACTTTATTTTTACATCTACAGTACTGTATTCTTAATGCAAATCAGTCTCCATGGATCCTAAAAAGGTTGGTTTATAAGAGCCAACCGAAAGCAAAGCTGGAATTGAAAGCTCTTAGCAGCTATGCTAGCACCCTGAGTTCATCAATAGAGTAAGTTTTTTGATCTCAGTTTTCACTTTCAATCCATTACTCACTAAATGACATGAGCTTTTTCAACACTTTATTATAATATAAGCTTTGCGTTAATGATTTTCTCGTTAAACTCCTCAGTTCATGATGCATTCAACTTTTGACGGATTTGTCATAACGTATCCCCATCGTAAATCAGGGAGCACCTGTACAATACAACTCCATTAATGCATATAATGCCTTATACAGTCTGAATTTTCTGGGGGTCTGGAACAGATTAATTCAATTTACATTATCTCAAATCTGTGTATTTTCTTTAATGAAATTGGGTCTGTTACAGGCCGTGCAAAAAATACAAAGGTAAAAGAGATTAAACACTGCCATTCCAAGGACGTGTTAAATTATGTATCCTAAGGTAATGCTTTAGTGAAAAATATTTAAGTAACTTCTTCCTTACAGTTAGCAAATGTGCGATCATGCAGCATAATCAATACATTTTACACTGGATTAGTGGTCTACTTCACTATATATTTTTTTCTTTCTTTTCATTTTTACTTTCTTTAAAAATTTCTTTGTACTCCAATAAATTTCCAGACCCTTCCATTGCAAACACCCAAGGCTGCACATACAGGTAGTCCCCGATTTATGATGGGGATACGTTCTGACAATCCATCGTAAGTGGAATTTATCGTAAACTGTGAATTTAATATATACTGAATATAATCGTACTGTAGCCCTTTTCTTAAACGAGCTTAAAACACGACCATGACCGGATTTTTTCCCTTGCTTATTACTCTAAACTTTAATTTAAAATAATTATTGACTCCTTATTCATTCCAGTCATTCGGCCTTCTTATCCAGCTTTTAATTCTTGGACAGGAGAAGCCAGTGCCTAGTCAGTCCTAAGCACGCAAGGCAGCAGGGAACAACCATTCCATCAATCCATCATAGGGCGGACACACACACTAGAGCCACTTTTAGAGACACCAGTTAGCCTAACATGGCATGTCTTTGGGAGACTGGGAGAGGAAAACCCATGAAACCAACAGGGGGTACCCAGACTGGCTCCCACCTGGGGATGAACCCAGGACCTTCTCAATGTGAGGCGACAGCCAGTACTACCCACCGAGCCACCGTGCTACACCTCAATAACTTCTACTTGAGTATTTTACTGGAAATGAGTTTTACCTAAAGTCTCTTCTGTTAGAAAACATGCCAAAGGTTTATATTTCATTTATACTAGTTTTTAAAATTTTTATAAGGTTTCTTTTCCCCCTTTTAGCGACAGTTTGGTTTCAGTGTTTCCACCACTTTCCCACTGCGTGCTCAATCCCTCCAAGGGACCGAGGGCCAGAAGGCAAGCAAGTGCCCTCTGTAAAACTGTTTGTTGTTAGAACAATTTTTTTTCCACAGGCAAAAATGTTTACAGCTAGAATTGAATTTGAAACGTTTAGGGAAGGGACATAACGGTACTGATAAGTCTTTTGCTGGTGCCACTATTGATGACGGGAGCTCAACCAGCCTTCCCTAGTGTGTGCAGCTTCCACGCCAGGTCAGAGGCACGAACGAGACAGTCTCTGCGGGTCTTGAGCTAACGTATTATCATGCACGCTAGTGGACCTTTTGACTGGAACATAGTTTTTATGTTCAGACAGAAATAGAGCAATTTGGCAACAAACAAAGAAAAGTAGTCCTTCATAACAAAAAAGTTAATTGGGGACTATGGGTGGCCTAGTGGTTAATTAAAGTGCTGGACTGTGATCAAAAGGTCCAAGGTTTCATATCCACCTCTGCCCAAAGCTGCCCTGTTGGGTCCATAGGCCTACAACTGCTGGTTTTTTGTATCAGTTGTAAGTTTCTTTGGACTTTGGATAAGGGCGTCTGCTGCTAAATGACTAAATGTAGATGTCCAGTCCTCACTCCCCCACCTGGGTGGAGGATCTGTTGCTGTTTGTAACAATATATGAAGGGTCTTGGGTAGCTAACAAATTATCTCAATCTTACATCATTCTTATTACCATCCATTTATTGGCACTCGCCTGACCTGGGTGCCCCCCCCATGACAGAAAAACAGAAAAATACAGAATTAATCTCAGCCTGCCAGATGTGTGACTATAAACCAGAGTGGGTCAGTTGGTAGAGCACTGGTTTCCTAATGCTGGGACAAACCCTGTTCGGACCCCATTTCTGTTAAGATGTGGTTTGTCTTTTCGGTTTCAAGTGACCTGAGGGATGATGTGCGCATATTTTGTCGCAAGTTGGTTTTCAGTCTGCATCTCCATAGGATTGAGGTGTTCCTCCTTGCTTAAGGGAAAGGGCCTGTTTTGGCTGGGTTTAAAAATGGCCTTGGTTCCCTTTTTATGGTTGTCTATTCGATCTCGTCAGAGGATCTCCTTCTCCTTCCTTTTAGGCCTTAGACTTCCTGTTAAGGGACTCTTAAGCATTGACTTCCTATTTCAGTAGGAGGTAAAGGAGGGTGGGGAAATATGAGGTGACACAGAGCTTTTTTGTCCTTCTTAATGTGGGAAACATACTTTCCAACCTACAGTAAGTAATACTGTGTATTAACCCACATCAGCAATTCTGTGTGATATTTTTTAAAAATCTGGCTGGCATTTTTTGTTGCATTTTAAGGTTTATTTACAGGAAAAAGATTTTGGCGTGCCTTTCATTCTCATCCCTTGTTTGCAACATTAGCCTGGTAATGGTACGCAATTCTGGCGAAAAAAAATTCCAGACAGCAAAAGCACCTTGGCTGACTAGCAATATTTTAGAGGTAAGTGGAAAAATTGTTTTATAAAACACCATTCTTTCAGATGGCGAAGCAAAATGATAATCTGCCACCCTGGTAAAATCCCAGCTTGAGCTTCATGATCCAACTACTATTAGACTCTAAAAGGATGGATTTAGATAATGTTCACAATCAATTCAAGTCTTTTGGCTTGCAACTATATATCCATGGCGGGCATTACTGAAGTGCTGTAGCCTCGCTTTGAGAAACGGTGGAAAAAAATTATGGTAGGAAATCCAAATTAAAAGAACAAGAAGTTGAACTCACCTGTACAAGCGCTCATCATGCTGCTCGGCTTTTGGGTATCCCAGCATCCCACACACCACTCTACTGCTGCTGAGGTCCCAGCCCAGGTTGCACACATGCCTCCATCTTCCAGCATGCTTCACTTCAAGCACACCTTCTGTTACCATAGAACCTCCCCTGGTGCCGGCCAAGACCGGACGCAGTCGAACCTCCTCCAAGCTTCCCCGTCCTGTAGTCTGCAGAGAGATGGCAAACTATTCATTCATCTCGTCCTGACTGCGTGTTGCTTTCAGATTCAGTGCGGCAGTGATGATATGGGTCGTTGAGAGAGCAATTGCATTAAATGTTTGGGTTGTGAGGAATGCTAGACGCAACGAAAACGTTCGGTGTCTGTTGCAAAATAATTATCCTCGCATGCCAAGTCATGATAGCTGGTGAAAGCCTTGTAAACAGCAATTAAAAGTGATTTAATGTTTTCTCCGAGTTCACTTTGAAGAGCCTCCCTGCCACGAGACTGCGCAGCAAGACATAAATATAATGTAAAAATAAACAATCTAAATGAGCTAAATCTAACCGGTTAAAGTGAAATCTCAGTGACGGGGTTTAAGTGATGATGGCTCTGAACAGTTGTTTGGGGTGTTATGGTTGCACCTCCTTGTAATCAAGTGTGTTTGTAGGATATGGGTTAAACTAATAAGATAGGCCCCAATGGCAGTCAAGCAGTACAATCCAAAAGAAATTGTGTTAAATTACAGATTGGTTAATGAATTGCTAAACAAATTTAAGTATGAGCTTGTAACCTCAGAGGAAATCCATTATAATTAAATATGTTTGTACCATTGTGCTTTACAGTAATTATGGTTAGTAAATGTTGAGCTGGGATGCTAGGAAGAAATTGGAACTGGGAGATGTTTTCATTTATGCCTTACATTCCTTGCTAACGAGTGTTTGTTAGGGTGGCTCGGTGGCACGGTGGTTAAGAATCCAGAGACTTGGCTTTGTCTCCATGGCACGGCCATGTGTTTGTGTGCAGTTTGCATGTTCTCCTTGTCTCTGTGCGGGTTTCCTCCAACATTCCAAAGATAGGTCAACTGGCATCTCTAAAGGGTCCCAGTTTGAGTGCGTGCCTTGCGATGGACTGACATCCTGTCCAGGATGGATTCCCACCTTGTGCCCTGTGCTGCCAGTGCCCTGACAACCTGAACTAGATCATGCGGCTATGGAAAGTGAGTGTGTTTAGGAGCAGCTCTTGTGGCTTGTGGTAAGAGCCAACTAACAAAAACAGCAGTTAAGGGCATGGGTTCAAATCTGGTGTGGGGTTTGCAACGTGAAGGTCGGGTGGTGCGTTTATGCAACCTGAGGTGGACTGGCCCAGGGTATTATCTGCGCCCAGTGAATTACGGGTTAGGCTCTACACCCTCCCCTGTGACCCTGACCAGGATTAGGGGTAAAACAAGATGCTATGAGATGACACAGAGGCCAAATTTCTGTAGTAATTCTTCAACAGAGAGCACACAAATAAAATCATGTCACAGGCGGGTTTGGTGCTCATCCCAGAGAACACTGGGTGCAGATGCAGTAAGCATGCCCAGAGCATGCACAGGCCCAAGGTCAGTCTTGCAGTGCTTGATGATCCCCTAACCAAGCTCTACTTCCTCTTGCACAGCTAGTCATGCCTGCATGTGATGCCTGATCCAACCTGGAAGCTTCAGCAGGGTTTCAGCTTGGGTCATTGCTGAGGTGGGTTGGCGTATTAAACCACTGTGCAATCTGAGTGCCATAAGACTGTGTTAACCTTAATTAATTAGCCAATGGATAGAAGACATCTACATGCCTGAAAATCCATCATTGGGACTTTATTTCAAAGTTTACTATAGTGGTTACACATCTACAGAGTCCTCCAACTACAGAGACCAGGGTTCAGAATCAGGCCCGGCTGTTCCCTGTGTGGAGTTTGGACGTTTACCCAGTGTCTGCATGGGTTTCGCCGGGTTATTGAGCAAGTGAGTTTAGGGCCTGTAATGAACCTGCCTGGAAGGGAACAAAAGGTTCTACACGGATTAGAAGAAGACTAGCACTTTGGGGTCACCAAGTCTCCAGCTCTGTAATTATACACCACTTCCTACAAGCCAGAAGGCATCAAAGAAAATCTTTACTTATTCCCGACCACGAGACACTCCTGGAACTTTGATTGCAACACAGTTTTATAGTCAGTCAGAAATAGACTTATTGACAACAAGCAATGAAGTTGGAACTAGCTTTAAAAAAGGATCCTCGTTGTTAAGTATGATGGAGAACCTGTGATGCTGTGGGATTTGTTTTCTCCAAAGTGTCTGGAAGACGTGTTAGGATACATGGAATGAAGTACAGTGGTACCTCGGTTCTCGGCTACCTCGGAACTCGTCGAATTTGGTTCCAGAAGCATTTTCACTAGAAAAATTTATCTTGGTTCTAGTCGTTTGCTCAGTACTCGGTGCATTTCAAGTTTGAGTCGAGCCATGCCACTCGTTTTAGCCGAAAGTCGAGTCACGATTCAGTAATTCAGATTCATAATAGTCCTTGCTCAGTGTAGATCACCCCTGTGTTTTTCTTTATTTTTACATGTACAGTACTGTATTCTTAGTGCATGTAAGTCTCCATGGGTCCTAAAAAGGTTAGTATTGACTGCCAACCGAAAGGGAAACAAACGGACTCCTCTAGAACAGAACTGCAGTTAGCATTAGCAGCTGTGCTAACACACTGAGTGCTAACACACCAATAGAGTAAATGTTTGACTTTTCACTTTCAATTAATTACTCATTAATTACATAATTAGAGTAGATTTTTCAACACTTTATTATTTATTATAAAATAAGCTTTATGGTGTTAATGGTTTTGGCCAACTGTAGGTTAATGTAGGTGCTTTAAACATTAAAGTACTGATCATTATTTATCATAGGCTCTAATATATAAAGTATAGAATGCTCTACCAAACAACTCCTCAGTTCGTGATACATTTAACTTATTATTCAGGGAGCACCTGTACAATACAACTCTATTGATGCATATAATGCCTTATACAGTGTGGATTTTGGATTTTCTGGGGGTCTGGAACGGATTCATTCAGTTTACATTAAGTCTTATGAGGAAAAATGTGTTCGGTACTCAGGAGATTGGAAATGAAAATCTGGCCACCTTTTTAGAAGATGCTACATTTGGGTCATGCTTGGGTCATTCAGCACCATGGCTTTACTCTAGTTCTTCAAAATTCTTTAATGGGCTACAACATGGTTTTGCCATTTCTGTAGTTAAATTAGATTAGATATTTTTGGAAACCATGTTTTCCGTACCCTAATGAAAATTATCCATGGTTTTACTATGGCATGGTACCATGGTTTTTTGGTGGAAAGAAAATTATGACATGGTTACTAGGGTATCTCTACCATGGTTTGATCTTGGAATGGCATCCATAGTTTTGTGGCGGAAGAAAACTATTAATTTAGTTAGGTTTATTTATTTATTTAATGTCGCATCACCAGCTATTCAGAATTGGAACAAGATTACATCCTTATACAGTCATGGGGACATACAAACTCCACACAAGGTCTGGACTGAAGCTGGGATCTCTACATTGAGGCGACTGCATGAACTGTTTGCTCCTGAAAGCTATGAAAGGTTACTGTTGTATCTCTACCATAGTATGGTATCCATGGTTTGCTTCTGGGACAATGTATTGATTAACTATACAGTAACCATGGTTACTTAATACTACCATGGTAACCAATGCCATATAACTATAGTATAAACATACCTGGGTAGTTCATAGTAGAATCAATGTTAATTATAAAATTTATCATACTTACTACAAACTGCCATAGTAAAATCATGGTTCATTTTTGTATGGCAATAAAAACAACAATAGTTGGAAATGGGATTCAGCTAACCTGCTCTATGGTGTTTGTGAACTCGTTGTTCATTCTGTTGTCGTACTCTGCGTTGGGATGTGACTGTTCAGACCTGGGCACTGGAATCGGCTCTGGATTATTTGATCTCTGGGCCCCTGAAGTATGTGACACTGGCCTGGAAGAACTCTCCTGGGTGCGTCTCTGCAATGGCATATTGCGCAAGTAACTAGGCAGCTGGTGTCCTTGCGGAATGACGTTTTCTTGCCTGCGTGGGGCTATGTTCTCATTGCCATTCCTTCGTAGTTGGATCTGATGGCCGTATAGATGTGGGGAGGATGGCTGGGCTCGGTCTCGGCCCCCAGGTCGGAGCAGGGCGATTTCATGGCCTCGTCTGTTAGCTGAACTCTCTGAAGTAATCGGAGTTGGTGACCGAGAGGTAGCGGGGGCAGACTGTGCTAGGTTGTTGTGGCGGGGTACGTGTCCCTGGCGAACACCATCTTGATTGCACACGATCCCGAGGTCTTCAGCGTGGGAGCAGTCATTTACACCCCAGCCATTGGAGCGACATTCAGAAACTGAAGACTCTGTGCCCCGGCACAAAACATTATCCAACCAAATTGGCCCTAGAATATGAACAGTCAAGAGAGGCAAAAGAGTTAATTTATTTTTATAGAAATAAGGGTAACCACAAAGGAAACACAGTAGCACTCAGCAGTGCAATCTTACCTTGACCCTCTCCGAATCTAGCACTGTGTTCCCACGTGATACCTGCAGAATAGCCGAGTTCCCTACAGACGACATTGGCCAGGTTGATGTTCACGTCGTCGTCGCACACTGTGCCCCATGCACCGTTGTAGAATACCTCTACACGGCCCTCATGTGCACCTGATCCACCTGCCAAACGTAACTGGAACCCTGGTGGCGCTGCACGCGCAATCGGCAGGACAAGAATGCACAACGTGAGGGCTAAGGGCAGCATGGTCTCCAGCTGAAATGCAGAAGATTAGTATTAATTCATCTAGACTTGTAACTCTGATTGACTTGTATTGTGGTTTTGATTTGTTCTCGTTGTATCCCTCATATTCCTGGTCAGGGTCATGGGGGGGCTCTGGCACCTATCTCCAGAGAACATGGGATGGCAGCAGACCCAGATGCCTATTTTTGTTTTGAAATTATCCATGGTTTTACTATGGCATGGTATCCATGGTTTTTGACGGAAAGAAAGCTATGACATGGTTATTATGGTATCTCTTCCATGGTTTTTATCATGGGATGGCATCCATAGTGTTATGGCGGAAGGAAAACTATTAATGTAGTGAGGTTTATTTAATGTCGCATCACCAGCTATTCAGAACAGGAACATTTTATAGATTACATTTATATGGAGTCATGGGGAAGACATACAAACTCCACACAGCTAGAGTCCGAGGTTGGGATTGAACAGGGGATCTCTACATTGAGGCGACTGCATGAACTGCTTGCCCCTTAAAGCTATGAATGGTTACTGTGGTATCTTTACCATGGTTCTACCATAGTATAGTTACAATGGTAACTCTATGGTAACTCTATTACTACTGCTAAAATATGGTTATAAGAAAGCGTGTTTTTTAACGTTTAAGTCCAAACACTATGTTCCTCTAGTAATGCAGTTGAAACTAGTTAAATTAGATGAGCTGCTGCAAAACTTGCCCAAACAGATTCCCATTTTTGTTTTAGGTTATTTTTACTTCACTTTGCTATATATTAACTTACTCAAAGTTATGAAGCTACATTTTTTATCTGATCTAGAAAGGATTAAACACTTCACATTACATGACTTCATTTGAACAGGTCAAGTTGATGGTGGGTGGAAAAAAGTTTTCTTTTTTGACTAGTTTGAGACCATCTTTTTAATTTTTGTTTAAGGTTATTTCATATTTATACAAAAACTCATAAAATCTTCCAACACATTGTTCAAGGGTCCAGAATTGGCAGCTTGGCAGTGCTGGAACTTAAACTCTGGACCTCCTGGTCCAAAGGCAAACACCTTTACTACTGTACCTCCACAGTCCCCATATTTGAGAATCTTAATCCAGTTTTGTGATACTTTTGATATATTTTTTTTTTATTATACCAAATGATGACTGATACTAGTGGCATTTTTTCAACACTTAGCTGAGTCAGAGTTGCAAGGGCAGCAGGTTTCCAACTACAATTACTGAAGGAGGAAGTCTAGACTGGGAGACTTTATGTATGCTGTGAATATAACTCTAATTGGCCAAGGAAAAAACAAGTGGATAGTAATCTGAAAAACACGTTGGTGTGGAAGCTCAGCTTTTTATCCACATTATTTTTCATACTTGCCCAGATACAAAACCGGTGATTGCACCAGATGCGGATGTATAATTAAGAATGGCACAGTAGCAATGAAGGACGATCAGTAGTTTTGTGTAAAGCTGCAGTCTTTATTTGGATATACATTCATTAGCAAACAAATAAAGCACCCAGATATGTCGGATTGCTACAAAACTCTGCATGCAGTTCTGTCTCAGGCAGATATGTAAATGATTACAGGTGTGATCTGATTGTTTCTTGCCACAAGAGGGTGTAAAAGTACTTTCCCCACTGTCTACAACAAGGCTCTGAGGCTACTTTTGGCTAGTGTACCTCTTGGTGAGAGATCATTTATGGGACCAGCTGGGACACCAGCTTCAGCAAACTGAGTGTGGCGGATCTGCAGGCCCACTTGTGGGAAAATATGTCATAGAGTCATGTCTACCAGTCAGTGATCTCACACCAAGAGGTACACTACCCCAAAGTAGCCTCTGAGAGCCTTTTTAAAGAGCAGTGGGGAAAGCACTTTTATACCCACTTGTGGTAAGACCCAGCGTATAATCAGACCACACCTGTAATCATTTACATATCTATCTGAGTGCTTTATTTTTTGTCAATGAGTGTATTTAATGATTTTCAGAGACCACTGTGTACTGGTAAATGTTATGGATTCTGTTCTGGAACAGCATGGCGCCAGTCCATGCAAGGCATGAAGAAGATCTACAACCACTAATCCACCAGCTGGCATTTTTAGTATGTGGGTGAAACTGGGACTTGAAGAATCCTTACAAATTCCACACATACATTCCACTACCAGCGTAGGTATTAGCTAAGTCACTGTGCTATCCTACGTTTGATTACAGCAAGGCTTGGTTAATAAAAAAAACAAACACATTTCTCAACTGCTGGACTGCAGACGATAAGTGGGCCAAGAAGCTCCCTCTAGCGATTTGTGGCCCTATACTTAGGGGCCAGCAATGGCGCATTAAGTTGTAAAATCGTAAGTGAAAAATTTTATAATGAATGAAGGGGTTTCTAATAATGAACAATATACATATGAATAGAAGTAAAGATAAACATTGCAATAATAGGTTGTGTTGTCAAATCAGATTTATTTATGTAGCGCTTTTTACAATGGAGCATTGTCTCAAAGCAACGGTACGATTTTGGATCATCTTCTAATATCTACGACCAATCCCAAATTGAGCAAGCCTAGGGCGACAGTGGCAAGGAAAAACTTATCCTATATATGTTTATTTATATGTTTATTTACCATATATAGGAAACCTAATGGAGACGCTGCTTAGGACACAATTTTGGACCTGTGTTAGGACTGTTCCTCTACAGAAGTACACCTAAGAAAAGAATTTTCATCTCTTTTTCACTATTTTCACCATTACAGCTTCTCAATTTTCGATGACAAAGCGTAAAAAAAGAGAAAATTTTACACAAAAGATGGTTATGCTTTCTGGATATAAATAAATGGACCATGAGAGTGGAAAGGGTGGAGAACAACTGATTTATACAATTTACCTTCAAATGTAAACAATTAGTTGATAGAAATGTTTTTATTGTGCACTAGTGCTGTGGATCTGTTGTAGTTAACTAAAGCCCTATTGGGATTGGATTTGTTTCTCTGCAATTTAATTTTTATACATCTGTTTAGAAAACTCCTGCATCCCAGTGGTAATAAAATTCCCACAAGTTGAGCAAGTTTCTAACCATTTGTATTATCTGCAAACCTGGATGTTTGCGTCAACTGTTACAACTGGTCGTTGTTTCCATTGTTCAAATTAAAATAATCCCTTTGTTCATGGTTCTTCTAGAGATGAGAGAGAATGACTTCTCCCAACATCAAGTGGCTCTTTTGAAGTCTGGTTTTTAGTATTTATCTGATCTCATTTGGATTCGCACACTAGAAGCCCTAAGGCGAATGGAAGCAAGATTTTAAGATTTTTCCAACATGAGTTGACACTTTTCCTGTAAAATGATATGGATATGCATCATTAATATGATCAGGGCACTGCAGACGTTAAGCTATGTAAACTGATTGTTGCATTACCATTTATTATGTTCATATTGGCAATTTTCAGTTCAAAGTTAAGAATATTTAATTAATATCTATATGAAATTCCAGTCTTCTCTATGCCTGTGAGTTCAACCCTCCATGTCTTGCCTGGAATGATACCAAATTGCCTTGAAGAACAAAGTTATTGTGGTTGTCCAAATTTGCTCCCTTCATAACGTTAGTGTGTATAGCTAGATGAAGAATTTGGTCATTGTTGCATATTACACTAACTACATTTACAGATTCCATTAAAACTAGATGCAGTTTGAGAAAGTTAGAGCAAATATTTACAAAAGACATTTTCGCTATGTTGTCTTCAAAACTAAAGGAGCACTGAACACATTGTGCCTGACTAAATTTGGGGTATTTATCGCCAAATGTTTATTACACATTCACTCTGGGTGTTAATTCAGCACTGCTTTGTAGATTTATTATACACAGATGTATTACAATAAGCTTGCAGCTGCACGGTGATCATAATTAATTAACCCTTACACTAGGGGATTTTAAACCCAAAAGTCCCACTGCTCTAAATTTCACTTATTAAAAGAAGTTGTATTATTTAAATGTTTAAAAATGTTAAAATTGCGTTTTCTTAAAATGTTGATGATACGCCAATGGCAGTATGGGTTTTTCTGAAAGGTGGCAAGTGGTGAATCACTCCCACAAAACCATAAAACACTCGCTGTGCATTTTCCAGCAACTTATAATTAGCAATCCAAATATTTCTCACCCTTCAAAAAGGAAAAAAAAAAAAACTCCCAGGGTGAGAATTACAGATGAAGCCAAACAACCATGAAGTTAAAGAGGGAAGGCGAGAGAGAACGGAAAACTGTGCTAAAAGTGGATCCTTCACCAAAACCAAAGTAGCCAAAACCGCAGGGAACTATGTGAGAAACACAATGGGCTGAATAGTGTAAAACTGCATTTAAGGATGCAGATATGACCGTGCATTCGCCTTTACAGCAGATTGCTCTAGCTTAACCAGCTGTGCACTTGGTTTTAATCAACTTTTCATGGCAAGTGCCATCTCAGTGCTGTGTAATTGCAAAAGCAGTAGGTGACAAGTGCATAGAGTGAAAGACCAAGAAGAGAGAGTGAGTCAGGTAGGAATAGGAAGGGTTGCACTCACCTGTCAAAGAGGCTCCTCTGTGGACCCACCAGTGCTTTTTTTCACAGTGAGACTGAGACTGAGGAGAACAGAGGGTGCTGAGGCTTTTGGGATCTGGTTTTCTCTCTCTCACTCTGGTTTTCCCTCCCTCTTTCCCTTTCCCTCCCCAGTTGCTATCTCATTCTCCACCCAATACTTTCTCTGACAATTTTGTTTCCTTTGTTGTTCGTAAAACGTATGCATGGAGGATCCCTCAAGTGTCAGCTTATCCCTTTTGAGGAACTGTTAAAAGTATTCAGTAAATAATTTAACAAACCTGATACTATAATATGAGTACTTCTACAAATAACCTGAATTTGCCATTTGGACCATTATACCAAACGGTTCAAAATCATGGTTAACGGGAATTTTCAAAATGGATATTCTGAAATTTGTGTAGTTGTTTCCCAAAATCTTTGCCATAGGTAAGATTCACACATCTCGTAAAAGTGCAGCCAGGGTTCATGATGTATTTTTGTAAAGTTTTGAAATGTTTCCTCTCCCAAAATTATCATATGTTTCAGTAGTGACATGTTTAGCTTATTTTTAGCAAAGACAGCTTTGAACACTTTTTAATTAAAACAAAAGTGTAGCAATTTACAGAAGAAAAAAAAACTTTGTTTGGTAGTGATTTGATTGTTTTGGACACATACTTCCAAACATTTAGTTCTAACTGTTCACTATGTGGCTATGGGAAATGGGTGCAGTCTCATTTCCTTATCTAAAATGCAGAAATGTAGCTATGTTTCAGTAATAACATTAACGTGGGGTGGCGGGGTGGGGGATCTTTTAACTTCACTTTAATGGAGATAAAAAAAAAACATTTATCTTACACTGAAAGTACACTTACCACATAGAAAATAAAATTATTGGACATACTACAATGAAAATAAAATTATTATGTATTATTTCAGCACTCATCATTTAGGGGTTAGATTTTGAAAGTCACCTTCAAATATCAGCCCTCACATGCCTTGGCTTTAAATAGACAATAACATAAATATTGAAGGTCTTCCTTTTCTAAGTTTTGTTCCCACTAGCCTTCATTAGGGTTGAAGGAGACTGACACATGGTGCAGGCTTTTAGATTGTTTCTTACTGCAGGGCTTCAGTTTGAACAAATTATATAAATTGGTCAATTTACCAATACTACGGTGGCAGAATTGTTTCATTCTTACATTTATCATCTAAGCCACTTGAGGAGGTTGGGTCCCTTTTTGAGTCTTGGTCCTCGCAAGTTTTCTTCCTAATAACGTTTAGTATGTTTTTCCTTGCCACTGTCGCCCTAGGCTTGCTCAATTTGGGAATGGCCTTAGGATATTAGAAGATAATCTGAAGTTGTAAAGCTGCTTTGAGACAATGCTCCATTGTAAAAAGCACTACAGAAATAAAGCTGACTTGACTTGTACTAGACTTTTACAAAATGTAGTAGAGATTTTAGTTGATATTTAAAAGATGCAATTAAAAGGGTGTCATGATGAAGCCATTCATAGCAATACTAAAAGTTCAAGGTAAAGGTAATTTGCAAGACAGGCTTATGAACTAATTTTTTCTTCGAGTGGAGCCCGATCTTCTAGCAATAGACATAACCATTCTACCTAAACTAATACATTATAAGACTTAAAGCTTTTGGATACCACTTCTAATTTGTGGTCTCTTTCCTTGAGCCAGGCTCACTGTTAACAGGTTCATAATATGAAGCATACAGGCATTGGATCTCCATAAAGTGACAGTAGAATGGGTTATATTGAACATCTCAGTGACTTGAGCATCATCAGTAAGACACTTTCATAGGTTTCCAACTTAAACATGTCAGTTTGCGAATATTTGCCCTGCCCTCCAAAATAAAACCCACAATCCAGAAATAGTTTGCTTTGATGGAGAACTTGGCAGGCTTACAAATTGCTTTGCCATTTTTTCCATGTGACGAATCTGAGAAACTCAGAGCCTCACAGCTATTGTTCATCAGCAGTGCTGAACCTCACAGGCATGTTCAAAAACCTGGTGGAAAGCCTTCTTGGAAAAGTTGGAGTAAACGCCATACTAATAGACATTTTTTAAATATAATTCAATCTTTTGGCTGTATAGAGTAACATTCAATCTATTAAACTTTTCCAGTCTTTATTAAACACAGTCAAGGTGCAAACGTCTGGTCTTCTCGTGAAAGCTTTATTTATGTAAGCTATACTCCAGGACCTTAAAAGAAGCTAGATGACGCAACTAGACAATGACCCAAAACACACAAGGAAATCAAAAGCAGTATTTACAAAGAACGTGATTTATGTTTGGAATGGCCAAGTCCATACTTTCATGCCATTCCTGAGTTCACACAATAATTACTCCTCACTACCGTCTAATCGGCAACTAGTTCAATACTTTATCGCTGATAAAGGATAATTTTCAAGGGAAATGGTTGACGTATCATTTTCAGACTAGGTTAGGCAAAATGTGTCTTGAATGAAGACCAGGCCACATATTGTGAATAATCAATGCAGTAATCCAAGACATTCCAATGGGCTCAATACATTTTTACTAATAGGATAGCCCAACCTCATGGTCACCTGGGTTAGAGTCCCAATGTGCTATTGAGCTGGTTTAGGCTGTGCACACACACACAGCGTCTGAGATAGAGAAAGCTGAATTGGGTAGGGGTCATCCCCTGGCACTGCATCAGTGACCCCTGCTGGTCCAGTGTACTTCTGCCTGCAACTATACTATTCCTGAATACCTGGTTAGGATCCAAACCCCTTGTGACCTTGAAGGCTATAGTTTAACAAAAAATTATAGTCCCTTGTCAGACCCAAAAATGCCTCACAGTGAGACAGAAACCAGTTAGATTAGGTAGAGATAACTAATTCAAGATTTTTCATATACAAGTTTCCAGATATAAGTGCAAAACAACAGTCGCTCCAGGGTGTACAGCTTAAGGTGAGAATTTCAGTGAGTGAATTTATACGAAGGCGTCTAGTATGTTGATAGATGCTGACAAACTGGTTTAAAAGAGGATTGAAAAAGACGAGGAAGGCCCAGATACACAACTGCACACAAGCAGAAGTACATCAGGGTCTGCAGTTTAGTTTAAGATACAGCCTTACAGTTGCTCGTTTTCTCAGTTGCTGCTAAGTAGATGAATTGCAATTCATTTTTGACTGTTCATTTCGGTAAAAGATCAGTTCCAGCTTCCTCTCTCTCGTACATATCTTAAATATGGAGCTCGGGCAAGGAGACGTTAAAACCACTGTAAAATAATAAAATAAATGAACATTGTCTGAAGTGTTTTCCTCACAAATCTACAACTTCTTTTGTTTCACAGTGTCAGACCAGGCCTGTCAATCACTGCCAGCTCCAAGTCTAAAAAAACGCTCACTGAAAAAAGTGTTCACCTCGGGGATCAAGGGCACATAAATGTGGATTTCAACCACGTGAAAGTAAGTTATACAAGATTGAGTGTTTGTGCATCTGTCTAAAAAAAACTGTCTCTTTCTTCCTTGCTCCCTCTTTCTTTCTCATTCTGTAATTACACAGTAGCGGTGCTGGCTCGAACCCGCACCCACAATTAGTGGTGTCATGAAATAAGTGCTCAATGTGCTCTTCAGCAATAAGCAAACTGCCTGTTTCAGTTTGTGCTGAGAACAGTAACTAACTCTTTATTTCGCTCTCTCATTTTTAACTATTTCATAACTGTGTGTAAATATCATTTACAGTCTGCATGTGTGTGTGTGTGTGTGTGTGTGTGTGTGTGTGTGTTGTCAGGTTTTTTAAAAAACTTATTTATTTTATTTTGCGACTTTCTTTTGAAAAACCAAAAGAAACAAAATATAGCTTCAATCAGCTATAGTAATATTATGTTAATGGAAAGTCCTCACAATGATGAAAAGGTGTGTGTGTACACCTTGTCTTGCTGTACTTGCAGAGACCGTGTCCTTGGGATGTTAGGAAAACCTGCCAATTTTTTTCTTGTGGTGAATGTTTTGCAAGTCCTCGCTTCTTTCATTGTTTTTTTTATTTTATTTTAAATATAAAAATGGCAACTTTTTGGCACTGGTGTCCAAAATCAGCAAAATTTTGACTTGTGAGGATTGTTTTGCCACCTCACAAAATTATTATTTTTTAATTTCCCTTCCAAAAACGGCAACTTTTTTTAAAACCCCAGGGGGGACAAAACATTTGCTGTAGGTTACTGAGGTTAAGGTTAGGCGTTTTGGTAGTTGTAGCACTAATTAGCTAGAGTAATAATCACGTCAATGGAAAGTCCTCACAAGGATAGTGACACAGGTATGTGAGTGTGTAAGTAACAGTTGCATCACCCCAAGCTTAGCTGGCTAATTCCTGAATAATTTGAATTGCTGACATTATCCAGGAAATACTGACATCACCCCACTAATTCGATTAAAATTGGTCATTTTTATATGTCAGCATTCCATGCAAGTTTAAAAAGGTTTGGGGTCTGTAAATGTGAGTCCACAACACGCACATAACTTTACAAGATTATTAAACTTTCATTTGTTTCACTATAACAAATGCTGCCATAAGCACTGTTAGCTGACAAAGGAATTTACAATACGAGCAGATTAAAGTTATTTCTGTGTCTCTATGAAAACAAAGTCTTACTGCATGTCACAGGAGAGAAACGGTGCTCCTGTGTTGTTTTTGTCTACCTCTATTGGTTAGTAAATGTAATTACAGGTTTCTTCTCTCACAACTTCTAGTGCACTGTGAAGGCGACGTTTACTGTATAGCAACGCTACACAAACAGAAATATAAAACTACAGCGGGGAGAAACACAACCAGGGATTTAAATGCTGTTATTAAAACATGATGAGAAAGCTCTAATATATTAAACGGAAAAATGAGCCGAGTAGCTAACAAGCAGTAAGAGAATTAGCACCTCTTAAATGTGTGATAATGTGTTGATACTATGAACAGAAAGGGACTTAATAAAATAATTTGGGTAAAAAAGAAATTAAAATAAAAACGAAGTGATTTTAACAATATAAAGTGTCAGCGTTGGACCAACATGACACTTTCAGTGCAATGGAAGGACAAAACCTTTATTCCAAAGGATAATTCTTCAGCTGTGTATCTAATGTAGTCAGTCCAAAATCTGAAGGCCATAGCTTATGAATTAAATCAATGTCATGCTTAGCAGACCACAGTGGCTATACAGAAACAAATAATCACCCTTTTGTCTGTCAGTCTGAATCGAAATCCGTTTTTTAAATCTTTTCCAGCTTTATTTACACATTTAACCTTAGAACGCTCCAATAATGAGGAAAAAGCAACAGTTCTGAAAATGAGTAAACCTAAAAAATACTATCGCATCTTTGCTTCAGCAGTGCTATTGGTTTGGCGTGCTCACCAGCCCTCACACGGCTGTTTTACTTCATTTTCCCACTCACTTTAAGTGCCGTTCTCTCACGCTGCTCGGGTCTCGTTTAGTGTTTGGGGGTCCGTCTAGTTGCTATGATTCCTATAGCGTCCTGGTATGGCAACCCGACCCTGCAGAGCTGCCCAGCCCCTGCCGTAAGCGGCGTCAGCAATCGCTGGTTGGGTCTCGGATTTCTCTTGTGGATCCGTTAAGTTGCCTTGGTTCAGGTATAGCCCAGCTTTGGCAACCTGACCCCGTAGAGCTGCCCAGTCCCCGCCACAGAAGGCGTCGGTGCCCCACCTGGTCTAAGCATGCACTGCTGGCTTCAGCTGTTTACCAGGAACCAGGGTTTGACCCCACTAAAGCTCCCAACCCTCCCAGGTTGGAGGATATCCTCCACGCCAGGCCTCAAAGACCTTGGCCGCCCTGTGTATTTAATATCACACAGGGTAGCCGGTCCGTGGCCGAGTACGTGGAGGAGTTCCGCGTTGCGGCCACAGAGCATACTACTGTATAGACCAGTGGTTTTTAGCTTTTCCATTGGTTAATCAGATCTTAGTAAGATGACTAAAAACTGTTTGATTGGATGGGGGAGGCACAATGGCACAGCAGTTAGTGCAGTCACCTCATAGCCCCAGCGTCCCTGGCTTGATCCCGACCTCAGACTCCATCTGTGTGGAGTCTGCATGTTCTCTAAAGTACCCTTCGTGTGTAAGTGTATGTGCCCTACGATGGATTGGTGCCCTGTCTAGGGTTGATCCTGCCTTGCACCCTCTGCTGCCGGCTAGGCACTGACTTTCCTGGGATCCTGACCAGGATTAAAGATGATAAGATTACAAGACCAGGATTATAAGAAAACGACTGAATTAATAAATGTTTGGTTGGAATGAAACCTACAACCACACAATAGAATCTTTCTCAGAGCTTCAACACACTGTTAGACTCTGTTACTCGCGTTACAAGATATTCATTTGCTGAAATAGTGTCATACTGGTTTAAACGTACTGTATACTTCAGTATGACCTATTCTACTGTCAGTTTTTGTCAGTGGATGCTTGATTCTATGCACCTGTAATGTGTGCAGCTAATTTGTTGTTAGCTAATGTGCTATATAAAAGGAACCCATAAAGAAAATGTTTCATTATAGCTGCTACTACTGTTTTTAGCTTTGTGATGTACTTCTGTCAAACTTTTACATCTTAGAGTTACAGATTCAGTCACAAACATGTCCATTTGAGACACTAAGCAACTTAATGTGGTCTGAGGTGAATGCAGGTTATTTTATTATGCAGATTATTTTATTAAATTCATCTTCTACAGTTCTAACGTGGAATATATAAGCTTTGCATATGGGCATAAATAAACCAAATAATGCATAAATATTATTACTACTCACTGTTTTTTATCAATGATTTTTCATTGATTGAATTGGCATTAAATGGTTTCTGCTTATGTCCTGTTTAAAATGGAAAAAATAAGTTAGCATTAGCACTACCAGCAGATAGAGGCTAATATGAGTGGGGTTCCAGCACTTAAGGACTGACCAAGTTTACATGGAAATTCCAAAACTTAAATCGTTTCAGGTTTTTTAAGTAATTTACACTAATACAATTCCAATTGAAATTTAAAATATTTCTGTGTGAATTAGCATCATGGCTCCAGTCCAAATCTAAAGAACCAACATTTGCCGACCAAGTATGCTAGTTAAAGTTAGTGGTCTAGACTATAGACCATAACTCAGTTGTCTATGGAGAACTGTGTACATTTAATTTTTACCAGTGTTTTAAGTTTTATTAGTTAAAAATTTGCTGATAAATGCTAATTTTTGCTAGATAGATGCTAAACACTAAGACTGCACTTTTATAAGATTTCAGTGGTTTCAAATATTTATATATATGATAGCTACAGTACAACATGGACTACGTAGGAAGCAGGTAGTACCATATTAAGTGCTAAAATATGTACTAAGTCATTTATGTACTATTGACTGGTAGCTTGAGGGCTCAAGTCCCAGTGCTGCCAAGCTGCTCCTGTTGGGCCTTTGAGCAAGCCTCTGTCCCTCATTTGCTTTGATTGTGTTCTGTCTCTTTGTATAAAAGTGTCAGACAACTGAATAATTAACTATTTCATTTATTCTCTTATCCATGTGATCCTGGACAGCGTTGCAGGACAGTCGGTGCCTGCCTAGCCAGTGGAATAAGGCGCAAGGCAGGAACAACCCTAGACAGGCCAATCCATTGTGGGGAAGATGCACTCATGCACACACTCACACGTTAGGGGGCACTTTGAGACACCAATTAACCTAACATGCATGCCTTTGGACTGTGGGTGGAAATCAGAGTAAACCCATGCGGACATGTGGAGGACACAGAAAGAACCTAGACTGCTCCACCTGGGATCAAACCCAGGACCTGAAAATGAATAAATAAAAAATATAACAGCAGGAAATCATGAACTGTCAAACTGCTTATGTATTGTGTTCCTAATGGATCTATGTGGCAAAGGCTGTTATGATCAGACGACCAAGATTTAAGTTTTTGGACAAAAATCCAAGTGCCATGCTTGGGGGGAAAAAACCACACATATCACGTCAGCCAAAATATTTCATGCCTACTGTGAAGTAGGGTAAGTGGCTCATCTTCCAGCATGACAAAGACCATAAACACACTGACAAAAAACAACACAGTGGCTAAAGGTTAGGAAGGTGAATATCTTTGAATGGACAAGAGAGAGCCCTGACCTAAATTTAATAAAAAACTCAAAATCAAATTCTTCTTTACAAGAGGTGTCCATCGCCACTCACCATGATTTCTAACTGAACTTGAACAATTCTGCAAGGAAGAATGTGGACGTATTCTCCAAACTGTATCCTGAACGAGTGATGGCTGTAATTACAGCAAAGTGTCTCTATGAATTATTAGATCAGGGGGCTGACCAACTCTGTCATTCTAGCTTTAGATTTTTTTTTTATCCATTTTCAGAATTGTTTCATTTTTCTCTCATTGAAAGATGTGCAAATAAGGCTGGAAGAAAAAAATGGGGTTCATTTCAGGCTGTAAACCAAAAAAGTGACGACTGTATTTCAAAGTGGTATGATGGTTTTCTATAGGCACTGTGTACTACCCCAACCCCTTTCCAAATAGCAACTATTATTGTTTGTCAGACAAAAACTGCAATGACAACAAAGACGCTCAACATTAAATACTTAACACGTTTCTTACACCAGCGCATGGCAGTTTAGGGGTGTTTTAATGCTCCATTTTTTAAACGCATGACCTGCTTTATAGTGGCACTTACAACCACAAAGTAAACACACTGAGTTTACTCTTTTTCCAGTTATGGGCTTTTACACTCCTCAGTCTGTAAATACCACCCACATCGAGCACTGGCTGAGAGAAAGACAGGAGAATGGAGTGTCATTAAGGAGACTGTTATAATACTCAAATGTCACATTTCGTTTTTGTGCCTTTAAAATATTTATCCTGAGCTCACTGTTACTAAGACACGAGACCCAATGTGTAAAATATGAGTCTGGATTACTCTTTTTAATGCAAACTTTATTTAGAGTTCTATTAAATTACACTTGTATATGAAAATCTGAATTGACAGGACTCTGGAAAATCTAGGTATTTGTTCGTGTTCAGGAAAAGCACTAGACAGATTTGGTTATACAGTGGGATGTACCGTGATTTTAACATGATTTGGTTTCTGGAATCATGAGACTTTGAAAGGTGTGAGCGACATTACTTTTCTTCTTTGGTCCCTGAAAAAACAAAATAACAAAAATTAATGTTTGTTACTATAGCAGCCCCAAATATCCATGGTGTTATATATTTTTGTTTTTAACACAATAATGATTTGTTTAAAATGGCTGTGATGTACTGTGGAAGTACTGTTGAACTTCACTACCTGAATGTGCCTCATTCAAATTGGTTCCAGTTGGTTCAATATATGAATATTTGGACAGCAGGGCCTAACAGGGAAATTCCTACCTCATTTCCGCATGTTCAAAACCCCACCTACATTCAGTAATATCAGTGTGCATTTCAGTCCTGGTCGACATCAGTATATAGTACAAGGTAAATAGGTTTATTTATTTCCTGTTTGGATTCTGTTCTCCCCATCTTTGGTAAGCTAATTGGTGGTCTAACTGTTGTTCTTGCTTTTGTAATTAGTATTGTTATTTGTAAGGATTCAATTTAGTTGCAAGGTTTGTGTTTCATTCGTTAGCACCTGGTCATTGCTCATTAGCATACATCTGTGGTAGCATACATGGGACTGTGGTAGCCTAGCGGTTAAGGTACTGGACTCTGGACCAGAAGGTCCAGGGTTCAAATCCCACCTCTGCCAAGCTGCCACTGTTGGGTCCCTTAACCCACAATTGCTTGGATTGTAACTCTGTACCAATTGTAAGTCGCTCTGGATAAGGGAGTCTGCTAAATGCTGTAAATGTAAATAGTATTTAGCATAAATACTGCAATACTCCACTGCATTTGACATCGGTACAGTGGTACCTGTGTTCTTGACCAAATCGGAACTCTTCGAATTTGTTTCTCGACTTATTTTGTCCAGACAAATTTGTCTCGGTTCTCGTTGGTTGCTCAGTACTCGGTGCAAATTCTTAAACTTGTATGAGTCGAGCCGCACGACTTGTTCCAGCTGAAACTCGATTCACAATGCAGTACACAGGGATTCACTCTCACGATAGCTCATAATGTTTTTCTTTATTTTTACATCTACAGTACTGTATTCTTAGTGCAAACACATCCCCATGACTCCTAAAATGGTTGATGATTACAGCCAACCGAAAGAATCCTCCGGAGTAAGTGGTTTTTGCTTTTACTTTTCTCTTTAAATGCATTACTCACTAAATTATATGAGATTTTAAACACTTTATTATCAAATCAGCTTTAATGATTTTGTCCAACTGTAGGTTAATGTAAGCTAATGTTTAATAGGCTCTGCTGTGATATAGTATAGACTGTATTAAGCTCCTCGGTTCATGATACATTTAACTTATAATGGATTTCTCGGAACATATCCTCATCATAAATCAGGGAGCACCTGTACAATACAGCTCCATTAATGCATATAATGCCTTGTACAGTGTGGATTTTCTGGGGGTCTGGAATGGATAAATTCAATTTACATCATTCCTAATGGGAAAAATGTGCTCGGTACTCATCCGTTCTTGACAAGCCTTCTGGAACCAATTAACGATGAGAACCGAGGTACCACTGTATACAGTACAAGGTATATTTATAACTACTTGCTGCTCTATCTACTGCTGTTGCTTTTGTTGTTTCATTGGTCTTTGTAGTGAGTCTAGCAATTTACCTGCCTATCCTTCCACCAAAGAAACCATGTTCATTAAAACTGGCTTTACATACTATTCGCAAAAATGTATTCGCCATAATGACCCAAATATTCCCTTTAAAGAAAGGCCAGGATGGCACTAAAACACAAACTTACATTTGATTGGTCCGATGGACAGAGTCTTTGGATGGATGTGGTTGGAGACGGAGCGAGAGGGTCGGTTAGCACAGTTCTAGGGGTGGAACAAGTACAAAACAGAACTCGATGTGAAGGAGAGGTAGGTATAAAAACGTATATCCTTGCTCACTCACTCATTCACTCACAATACAATTATTAGCTTACATATTACCTTAATCCAATTCAGGGTTAGGATAGGCAGCAAGGCAGGAACAAACCCTATACAGGGCACCAGTCACATGAGCGCTCCCACAGACAAGCACGTACTCACTGACAATGTGAGACTTTAGAGATGCCAATCTACTTGACACGTTACTTGGGACTACCTGGAGCAAACCCATGCAGACATGGAGAGAAGATCTAATCTCAGAAGCCTATCCCAGAATTCCCACGGTGCAGATTGAGCACCAGTCCATCACAGAGCTTGGCAGAGTTCACTGTTGCAGCACCAGGGGATGATCTCCCACCGAGCCTCCACTTTAATTGTATGATGCCCAGCCAGAAGGCACTGGAATTTCTGGAGTACCCAGAGGAAACCCATGAACACATGAGGAGAACATACAAATTCCACACAGATGGAGTCTAGGCTGGGAATTGAATCCAGGATCTCTGGAGCTATGAGGGGACAGCACTAACAACTGCACCACCATGTAACGTGCATAGCACTCTACAAAATATTAGTCTATCAGAAGGCTTGACTTGGCTTGAGCCACAAAACTCGTATGTATTTTTCAGAGTGAGACATAAATCATTAAGTTAAACATTATGCACCCAACGGTCTGGCCTGTTGTATAAATTACATCTGATGGCTTTTTGTGAGAAGGTCTGAAGATGTCCCTCTCAATCTGAACCGTCCGCTCAAAGCAAACCTAACATTTGTTGCAGTGTGTGCATGTACCGGGGCGCAGGTGTTGGCGGCGGGGTCGCACAGGCTGACGTTACACTGCAAGTACATTTCGTTATAGTTGCCCTCATACAGGAAGAGCAGGGCAATGAAGCGAGCCTGCAGGGACATGCCATTCTCAATCACTGTCGCTTCACGCAGGTTCTTAGCACAACTGGAGGAAAGGGCGAGAGAGTGCAAAAGATCTTTAATTACAAATGACATGCCTTAAGTGTAACCATATTTACATTTACACTGCATTTAGTAGATACCCTTATACAGAGCCATCTACATCCCATCTGGTTAAGGGCCTTACTCAGGTGCCTGATGGAGGATTTGAACTGAAGAATTTCTGTTTAGTTGTCTAGAGACTTAACCACTGAGCCACTGTATTTCTATTTTATATTTTTGTCTTTTAAGTCCTTTATTATCAATAAGGACTCAAATCAGCTAATTATAGTCTATTACCTAAATTCTACTTCACTCATTTTCTCATACGTAGTTCCACAACATTTCATAATGAAGTCAAAGCATCCTGTTTTATCCCCGTTTATCCTGGTGAGGGTTGTTTTGGAGGTTGTAGGTTTCACTGGCGCAGGCAGAGGTACACCCTGAACAGTTAAATTTACTTTCTCTATATAACATCTGCTAGTGTTGTAGTACTCTAGTCTTGTCTCAGTCTTGACCTCATTTGGACGCGATCCTGTATTGGTCTGAAGGTAAGGTGGACTCGGAAATTGTTGTAGAGTCCAATGCATGCGTCTGAGGTAATGTTACTTATAAATTGAACTTTTTATTGACAATCCAGTCAAACAGAATACATCAGTCCTTTGTCTGCCTAAATAAAATATGCACTCAGATTGTCTAACAGAATTGGCTAAGGAAGGATGGAAACAGAAACATCAGCAGCATTTGCCTTAAGCCTATAATCTAATAAAAATTAATAATAATTTTAGGCTATATTTTACTAACTGCTATATTTAACAAAAAAAAAAAAAATATATATATATATATATATATATATAGTAAAATAAACAAACACACAGTGGTGCTTGAAAGTCCGTCCACAAAACATTCTTCCAATAACCTTCTAGCTTGTCCACGTGATCTTTAGCAAACTGCAGACGAGCAGAAATGCTCTTTTTGGAGAGCAGTGGCTTTCTCCTTGTAACCCTGCCATGCACACCATTTGTTGTTCAGTGTTCTTCTGATGGTGGACTCCTGAACATTAACATTAGCCAATGTGAGAGAGGCCTTCAGTTGCTTAGAAGTTACCCTGGGGTTCTTTGTGACCTTGCCAACTATTACTAAATAGTATAATAAAGGGTTCACAAACTTTCAAGCACCACTACCATTAACCTTATATGATGAAAAATATATTAATCTGCTCTCAATCTCTATCCCTATACAGATATGCGGCGTTTACCGTCCAACTGATCAATGTCCGTTCCCTTTAATGGCCCAGATGTTAAGATTAAATAAAAATCGGTCTTATATACATCTTAATCACATATAAATGACAGAAAACTATTACAAGCAAACCCTTGCGACACCTGCTGATAGAAATGAGAACTGCAGTCACGAAAGGGCAGAAATCATGGTAACGTTTTACTTGTTTTCATTTTCGCTAAGTGTTTCAAGTTGTATGAAAGATACAAAGATAAGAATTAGTGTATTGTATAGTACTAAATGTTTTCATATTGTGTTTAATAATGTTTAGTAATGTCCACTCAATGTCCTGTTTCACAGAGCATACTGAGAACGGCGCATACCTGCAGTTAATATCTTATCTTCCAGGCACTTAGTGATGTGTCTCGTTCCTGTTGTCAGTGACATGTGATTTTCTGACACCAGTAAAGACCCACACCACTGCTGCCCAGTGAGAGATGCGGTGCTGCTTGTTATTGCACGTCCTGACATTTTACATTGAAAGCTCTGCCCAAACTCATGTGCTCAAGAACTGCTGTTTGCAGCAGAGTAACATGATGTCATAAGATGAAAAAATGACCAGCACTTACCTGTTCTGAATAAGAAAATGCTGCCCAGCTCCAGAAGCGTTTGCCGTTTCTGTAATATAGCAGTTCTCCAGGACTACAACGAAGTTGCTTGAGTCCACATTATCCATATTTACACTCACATAAAGTGGAGTGCCAACAGGGAGTGACACAGGTCCGGCAGGATACGGTGATGTGAAGTTGGAATCGCTGTACAGGAATATGGATGACTGAGGGCCAAGGCCATAACCAACGATACCCAGCTCTTGCATTCTGCATGAGGAAGCATATTATGTAAGTCCATATAGCTACAAGGTTATCTTGTCATTTTTAGGATGGTCAGGGTTAACACCATGATATACTAGAGCTGATTAAAAAAGAAAGGACCTGTATTAATGAATCCAAAATGGTCCCCTATTCTCTATTCCCTACATTCTATATAACACTGTTAACCTGTAGGGAACAGAATTGGTTAATATGGAGAATGAATTCAGACATTGGCTGATATGCTTTGCTTATTATTTAATGACAATAGTTATTTTAGTTATTAAGTTAAGCGTATATTTTTCACACATATGGCTGTGTTATGTTGTTTTAATGGAAAATCATGAATGATGAACCCTTTCTTTAAGGTCAAATAGATACCGTAATTGGCAATTAATGCATTAAAATAGTGTGATTATCATGGTTTAATCACAAATATACAAAATCAACAAATATACAAAATCACAAATAGTCAATCCACAAATATAATCTAGAATATATTTGTACATTCATTATACAGTATTTAAAATGCTCGGGTGGTTTAATTCAAGTCAAGTCAGCTTCATTTCCATAGTACTTTTTATAGTGGAGCATTGTATCAAAACATTTTTAGATGGCCAGTCCTAAATTGACCAAAGCTAGGGTGACAGTGGAAAGGAAAATTCCCTACATGTTATAAGGAAGAAACCTTGGGAGGACCAAGACTCAAGAAGGAACCTATCCTTCTTGGTTAGATGTTTCATGTGAGAATTAGCGTATTTATTTTAATTATGCACCACCACTGCAGTGATCTGGGTTTGAGTACCGGTAGTGGCTTCAGGTTTCACACACAGGCACAATTAGCTTGTACTGAGGGAGGAGAGGCTGTTTTGGCGTGTATCCCCCAGTGCTGCAACAGAGACCCCTGCCAGACCCTGTGATGGACTGGTGTCCCATCTAGAGTGTGCCTTTCTGAATGTGCCCTTTGAATTCTGGTATATTTTGGTATCCCCTAAAACCCTGCCCATGATAAGTGGGTTTAAAACAATGGAAAAAATGAAGTAGGACAAGGCCGGGAATCAAATGTCTGGAACTGTGAGGTGACAGCGCTAACCACTGTGCAAACATGCCATCTCATTTGGGTTTGTATTTATGGCAAACATTTTGGTAACGTGTTGGGATCTTTTTCCTATTCACTGCGGTGCAGAGCTAAAAAAGCAAAGCTAATAACTCAAACGTGTGTTTTCTGATTGACTATACTGCAGTCAGGACAAAATTGTCATTTTGCCAAACCAACTCTTTAACACAGGTACAGTGTAGCTTTAATCAAACAGTTGTAGTTGTAAAATAGACAAACTCAGTTTTGTTTTTGTACCACAATCCTCACCAGGAGAAGTGGATGGAAACTCAGACAGAATGACTGAGGTTTGGTTTTTATTCACATAAAACAACTAAAAAAAGTTAGTTGCTGGAATGGTTTTGAAAGCTGCTTTGTTTACCTGACTTGTTTTGAGAAGGATCCATGTTGTTGGATTGACATGGACTGACACTTGCATATGCTAAGCCCAATCCATTAGAGAACCTTGTTCTACATTACTATGTACTTATGTATCCATGTGATACATGATTCATGGAAACCCAGTTAATCTTGCAAAAATATATGAGCAACAAGCACTTAGGATACCTTTAATATTGTTAATATCTGTAAAATTTAGTAACAGGAGATATGAAGTATACATACGGCATGAAGGGATCCAATGAAAGCTCCAAACTGCTGCGAGATTGCAGGGGGTAAACACAGGAAAATTTTAATGCCGTGGGCAGTATGAATGTAGAGACATTTGCAGGGTAGAGGTATAAGATGTTGGAGTAGATGGCATCAGTGGTGTTTGTCTGTAGAGTGAAATAAAAAGATTATTCAGTAACCTGATTGAACGTGACCAGAAAGTATGTGTTTTAGGGCAGAAAACAGCAAGTGCATAGTGTAGCTAGTACTGAAAAAAGTTCTGACCTTTAGCACATTTCCACACATGCCCGATTGGGTCTGGACCTGGTACCACGCGGTACCGTACTCCACGTATTTAGTGATGCAGCTTGGGTCAGCCAGGTGACCAGACAAAGGGTCAAGGGATTTGGAGGCTGCGTAGCTGAGTGGGATACCAAGCACCATCTGTGTCCGGTTACACGTCAGCTGAGGGGAAGCAAGTGGCACTGAGGGGAAAACACTAGTACTCAGTAGTGGACATTAAAGGAATGCGCCAGCTGTTTTTAAGCTCTACCACATCTTTAGCATATGTCTGATTATCATGGGTCATCCTGACATTATATGGTAAGAGAAAATAAATGTTTTCTTTTCAGATTCAAAATATGTGAAAGTGTCATATGACCTTACCATTGTTTTGGCACATATAGGTGATCTTGTCTGCGGTGACACAGGGTGTTCCCGGGCTGCAGGTGTTGCATATGGCTGAATTGACATCTGACCAAAGACATGAACATGGTTGGATGAGCTCAAAAGTAAAATGGATATAAAAATGTACAGGTATGCGCCATTTAACGTCCATCCGATCAGTATCCGTTCTTTTGTCTGTGTTCTTAAAAACTCAAGTAAATAGGAAATTACATCTGTGTGTGTGTGTGTGTGTGTGTGTGTGTGTGTGTGTGTGCATAGTGGAGCTATGTCATAAGTGCTTATGGCGTTTCCTTTTGTTAGGTTTTCTGCTTCTTTTGCTCAGTGGTTGAGTGGCACGTTTGGTTTATACAGCCGTCACTGATGCTAGCGCCCAGGGTTCGATCCTCAGCTACTGCTTTTGTTTTCCTTTTTTGTTGTTTCATTTACTTTCTTTTATTTGTTTATATGTGGTTCACCATTCCCACCTGTTTTTTGTAGTGGCGAACCGTAACATATGTGATGTCCAACCTGGCCAGAAGACTGCAGGGACTTGAACCCAGGTCACTGCAGTGGTGGGCTTCAAATTGCCAAGCCTCCTTTTGAGACTGGCACACTTGAACTAAAATCTGCCATTTAGCTGTAAATGTGTGAAATGGTATTTTACTAAACATTATTATTATTATTATTATTATTATTATTATTATTATTATGTTCATTTTGGGTAGATGTGAAAGATTTACTAAACGTGGAAGACTAGCATTAATTAATTCTCTAGAGTTTCCTTAATTGGTGTTTAATTGACAATGTGTTTGCTGACTTCCCAGAATGTCCAGCCTGTTATGTTATCTGACATAAAAAAGTACCATTGGATTTGTACATGTGGAACCTCACCTGCACAGTATGCCATGAAGCACACAGGTGGTGAGACTAACTTATAGACGTAGTAATTATTGGGGCAGGCCTTGACGCTGATGGAGAAGTCATAGGTACAGCAGCCACCTGTCCAGCTCCCACACACAGTGGCATCAACGATGCCATCAGATTGTGCTGGATGGGGGGTCGAAAGCCAGAGTGGAACGTTTGTGCCACAGGTATTGGGCAGAATGCACCTCTCAGGCATCTGGACACTGGAGCTACCCAGGTACAACCTGTACCAGCCATTCCAGTTGGAGTTGACGTCGCAGTGCATTGTACCGGTCACGCTGAGGTTTGTGGAGCGCCAAGGGTTATCCAGAATGGTGTAGTGCTGGCATGGATCAGCGCATTGGACTACTCCATTTATGTCGATGCAGTCCTGGCCTGTGCCACACACCGAACTCCCACAGGTGAGTGCAAGATTCTGAGGTGCTGCTTTAGTCTTCAGTGGTGGCACCAAACCTACAGGGTGCAGAGAGTCAAACCAGCAAAGTGAAATTCAGTATTCAAAATTCCATATTCTCAAATGACTACAATTGTTTATCTTAAATAACAGTACAGTGGTGTTTGATCATTTGTGAACCCTTTAGAATTTTCTGTATTTCTGTGTAAATGTGAGCAAAAGCATTTTCACAGAAACCCTAAAAGTAGATCAAGAGAACCCAATTAAACAAATGAAGAAACATTCAAATTGAGGAAAATGATCGTGTTACATATCTCTGAGTGGCAAAAGTATGTGAACCTTTGCTTTCAGTATCTGGTGTGATTCCCTGTGCACCACTAACTCTTAATCAGTGCTGAAGATCAGCCTGGAAGATTTCAGCCCATCCCACCATAAAGACAAAATGTCAGCTCTGTGATTTGGCAGGTTTCCTAATGTGAACTGCTTCCACAACATTTCTGTAGGATTAAGGTCAGGACTTTGACTTGGCCATTCCCAAAAACTATTATTACATTATTAAAACAGCTTCATTCTTCTTTAACCGTTCTTTTGTGAAACATCTTGTGTGCTTAGGGTCGTTGTCTTGCGGCATGACCCACCTTCTCCTGAAGTTCATTTCACAGTCAGATGTCCTGACATTTTCCTTTATAATTTTCTAATATAATTCAGAATTCATTGTTCTATAAGCGATGGCATGCTGTTCACCAGATGCAAGTAGGCCCAAACCATGATGCTACCACCACCATGTTTTACACCGGTTGGAGTTTTATTTATTGAAATGTCATCTGAAGGCAGTTTTACACATGATTGGTTCTGTTAGTTACTCCTGTTGCACGTTTCTCATTTTTGTTTACCATCTGTTTTTGTTCAACGTCTTCAAACTCTGCTTGCTTTCGAAGCAGTGAGCAATTTTCACTGCATTCGAAGTTATAATAACCACATCCCTCCATGTTCTGATTGGTCATCTCACAGAACCAATCCTGTGTAATACTACCCTCAGAAGATATTTCAGTATATTCATTAACTGCTAATTCTAGAGCTTCATATACTTTTATGTACCGGTAATGTATGTAATATTGGATCATTTCCCTCAATAAATACATGATCAAGTATTATATTTTTGTCTTCTTTGTATAACTTGGTTCTGTATTTCTTTTTAATCTGATGATGATTTAGGTATCTTACAAAAAGTATAAGATGACTTTCTGCAGGGTACGTTTGAGCTGCTTTTAATGTAAATATTATAGAATATTTTTATGAGTTTAAAAGAATACGTTGTGGCTGTTGTTCCATTCGTTTTTCAAAACATCAAGATTAAGTGGTTTATTATTAATCACAGAAAAACATTATAGTCTTTATGGGAAATTCTGGACACACAGAGGTATTTTCTAATTATTCTCCAAATTAAAATAAATCTACGAACATTGACAAATACATTTTGGTTGTTAACTGACACTGGAAAAATCTTATATTAATAGATGTTTTGGTTAAAAAACAGGGGAATAACAGAAATAACGAATGCCAAGAAAGTTCAGTTAGAATTTAATGCTGCTACATTTAGTACATAAACTACATAATACACTTTATCAACTAACATTTCAAATAGAAAGAAATTGCCTATTTGTTAAATCAATCTTATTGTTAAAAGGAAATTGGGATATTAATTATAATTTACAATACTGAGACGGTCTTTATGTACTTACCTGACACACAAGAAGTGAAAGCCAGTAGGGCCAGTATCCAAGATTTTGCCATTGTGCTGGTTCTGTGCTAATGTGCAACAAATGATAGAGATTTCAAGAATTATTTTATAGAATTGTGAAATATTTCATAAATAAATAATTATAAAATAGTGTTAACAATGTCAGGCAAAAATATTTAATTTAGTTTAATACAGTATAAATATATGTGCCCGTATATAAAAGTAGTGCCCAGTCCATTACAGGGCACATGCGTACACACCCTGACTCAAAACTCTTTAGAGATGCCAGTTGTCCTAACACAACTTTGAAATGTTGGAGGAAAATCACAGACACAGGGAGAACATAGAAATCCAACACAACCTTAAAGGAACCTCTTTAAAGCAGCATACATTGCATACATCTAGTGCTAATTATAAACAGGTTAGATAACTGAGAGACTGCACAAAATGGTTATACATAATTACTATTAAATCTTTTTTTTTTCCATTGAAACACGTTTAATTTAACCGT
>JAJAGP010001707.1:0-59415 GCA_025084515.1 Ancistrus triradiatus
TGTCCCCCTGCTTAAGCCAGTACATGTCCAGGCCTGTCTGAAGTTTGCCAGAGAACATATGGATGATTGAGAAGAGGATTGGGAGAATATCATGTGGTCAGATGAAACAAAATATAACTTTTTGGTAAAAACTCAACTCGTTGTGTTTGGAGGAAGAATAATTCTGAGTTGCACCATACCTACTGTGAAGCATGGGGGTGGAAACCTCATGCTTTGTGGCTGTTTTTCTGCAAAGGGGACAGGACAACTGATCTGTGTTAAGGGAATAAGATCTGCATGGAGGAATGGGACAAAATACCAGCTACAGTGTGTGCAAACCTGGTGAAGACTTACAGGAAACGTTTGAGCTCTGTCAATTACAATAAAGGTTATATTACAAAGTGTTGAGTTGAACTTTTGTTATTGACCAAATAGTTATTTTCCACCATAATCTACAATTAAATTCTTTAAAAATCCTACAATGTGATTTTCTGGATTTTTTGTTTCTCATTTTGTCTCTCATAGTTGAAGTGTACCTATGATTAAAATTACAGACCTCTCTCATCTTTTTAAGTAGAAGCCACGCAATCAGTGGCTGACTAAATACTTTTTTGCCCCACTGTACCTTAGCCTTTTCTCCCTGTTTCCCTTCTGAGAAAGTGGTTTCTTGTCTTTTACCCTTCCAAAAAGACCATTCTTCATTAAGCTTTGGTCTGTAGAAGAAGTCAACTATAGGTCAACTATGCAACAATTCCTAATGTTGTATGTGTAAGGGGACTTCAAACTAAATACTTGCTACTGTAACCTAACCTAACCTAATGTTTTTTTTTTAATTAAGTTTTTAATACTGTATACAAATTTCCTGTATTTTCTGGTTATATTCAAATAAAGAGGCTGTGAAATAATTACATATGGTCATTATGCCATTGTTTTAGCAATGTATTTAATCTAATCTAAGAGTGGGATTTCACAGTGCTGTGAAAAAGTGTTTGCCCCCTTCTGATTTCCAATTTTTCCATATTATTCATACATTATTCATACATTATCCATAAGGAATAATGTAAATTGTATTAATCATTTCCAGATCTCCAGAAAATCCACACTGTTTAAGGCATTAACAGTAATGAAGTTGTAAGCTATCTAAAACACGTATTAATTTCAAATACAGGTATGCCAAAGGATATGATCCAGATAATTGGATATCCATTCACAGTGCTGTGAAAAGTGTTTGCCCCCTTCTGATTTCCAATTTTTTTGTATGTTTCTCACACTTCAGTGTTTCTTAACATCAAACCAATTTAAAAATTAGTCAAAGACAACACAAGTTAACACAAAATGCAGTTTTTGTTTTTAAATGAAGGTGTTTATTATTAAAGGAGAAAAAAATTCAAACCTACATGGTGTGAAAAAGTGATTGCCCCCTGGTGTACTTCACTTTGTCAGGCAGGTCCTATTTAAGTGATGTCCTGATTGAGAATAGTTGTGGCATTAATCAGGTCTGTGTGTGGCTAGAGACAATGAACTCAGGTGTGATAAACCATAGTTAAGTTATGTTTTAACACTTTTTCACACCACTGTATATCATCTAAAACAATATATATAATCTAATGGTGGCATAAGACTTTATAGCACAGTGCTGTAATTTGAAACCAATGAAATATTATGAACTGACATATTTCTCTCCGTCCTCTACATTAGTATGCTGGTAGTATTGATGAGGATGCAGTTAATGTGGTTGTGATGAGAATCAAAGCTATTGATATAGACTTGAAGAACACGGATAACTGGCTGACCATATTTGACCTTGTTGGGGGTAATGAAGAAGAGTTCTTCACTATAGAGACAGACCCAATAACAAATGAAGGCATTTTAAAGCTTGTCAAGGTATATATCTACAGTTCATTGAATCATTCATAAAATATACCTTACTGCCCTGGAATTATGTTTTTATTGTGTTCTGTTAACTACATTCTCTTTTCTTTTCCTGTCTGAAGCCTGTGGATTATGAGAAAGTGAAAATGTTGGAACTTGACTTCGCTATTTCAAATGTAGCTCCATTTATAAATGGAACTGCCTTATCCTTGGGAATTGATCATAACACGTCTGAAGGACCTGGAGTCCCGGGTGGCACAGGAACTGGGATAGGGGTTGAGGAAGAGGCAGGAGCAGTAGTTGGAGCAGGAACTGGAGTGGATGTAGGCATAACTTCAGTAGGAGGAAATTCAGGAGTAGATGTAGATGTTGGGGTAGAAGCAGATATCTATTCAGGAGGTAAACCTGGTGTTAAACCTGGCACCAAACCAGGTTCCAAGCCTGGGACCAAACCAGAGAATAAACCTGTTGTTAGACCAGATAAAAAGCCAACTCCAGGAAGAAAGAGCTATCCATTGAAGATTGCAGTAAACAAGTTACCTAAGGACCCAGTCTTTTCACCACCAGTGAAGGAATTGCCTGTGTCAGGAAATCCAGAGGAAATAGATGTTCCCAAAGTTATTGGTTTCTTTCCTGCTTTGGATGGTGACACTGGAGAACTTGCAGACAATGTCAGGTAGGTTTAAGTCCTTAAAATAGGACAACTCCAGTCCTGTAGGACCAGAGTCAAGCACGCCTATTTCACCAGTTAATTACCAGATTTAGCATGTGCAGGAAAATCACCAAGCTATGCTGGGCACCGACTTCCAGGACTGGAGTTGTTCACCCCTTCCATACAGAATGTAATATATGAACATATATGTCCATCTATCAGAGAAAGCATGTAATATACAGTATGTTACATATATACAGTCATGCTTGAAAGTTTGTAAACCCATTAGAATGTTCTATGTTTCTGGCATAAATATGACCTAAAACATAATCAGAAGTTCACACAACTCCTAAAAGTACAACAAGAGAACCCACTTATTATAATGAGACAAATGAGACAAAATATTATAACTGGTCATCTATTTATTGAGTTAAATGTTCCAATATTGTATACAAAAGTATGTGTTTTGCTGCAACTTTTTCAGGACAGCTTGCCATCGATTGCTGGAAAAATAAATGTGAATTATTCAGCAAAATCTAAATGGAAATGTGTCAGGACCTCCTTCATGAACTGAGTTTCAAAGACCAAGACTTCTATGCAGCAAACAATAATCGCTTAAGCACACAGGATATTCTATCTAGCAAAATAATGGTTAAAGAAGAAATAAATTAATATTTGGAAAACAACCAAGTCAAATACCTTACATTATCCAATATAAAATTAAATGTTTGGAAGGACCCTCAATAGGCATTCAGATGTAGAAACTCACCAGCATCCCAGATTGGTAGCTTTTTGTACAGAGGAATGGGTTTAATTAAAATCCCAAGCAACAGGTTCCATACTTCTGCCTCTCACAACAAATATTAGTATTGACCAAATATCATGTTATTTTTACAACTCATGTGTTATTGGGTTCCAATCCGTTTGTATTGTAGAACTTGAGAGAAGGCTTGTCAAGAACCACGAAAACGATGAGTACCCCACGAAAACATATTTCTCATAGGAATAATGTAGATTGTATTATCATTTTCAGATCTCCAGAAAATCCCACTGTTTAAGGCATTAACAGTAATGAAGTAATGAAGTTGTAAGCTATCTAAAACACGTATTAATTTCAAATACAGGTATGCCAAAGGATATGATCCAGATAATTGGATATCCATTGATGAGGAAACTTCAGAAATTAAACTGACAAAGATTCCTGATCATGAGTCAAAGTTCCTTGTCAATGGGACTTACTTTGTCAAGATCCTCTCCATGACCAAAGGTAATAAATCTTTTTAAAAAAATGTTTGGGATTGGTGATGCATTTCATCGGAAATTGTTCATCAAATATATATATAAATATATAAATATATAAATATATGTGTGTGTGTGTGTGTGTGTGTGTGTGTGTGTGTGTGTGTGTGTGTGTGTGTGTGATATTATAATTTGAAATCTATTTGATTAGATGTGCCATCCAGGACAGCTACTGGAACAGTAGCTATAAAAGTTCAAGATTCAAATGATAACTGTCCAGAACTGACCAGTACCTACAAAAAGATCTGTTTCAGCGATACTGAGGTACTCGTGACTGCATTTGGTAAGGATGTTTATCCAAATGGAGAGCCTTACAAATTTGTTCTGATAGAGGAAGAAACTCAGGGAAAGTGGGAGATGGATCCTGTAAATGGTAAATAATTTAGAATAACACTTTATACACAATTACTCTACAATATTCTCTACCCATATTAAGAAGCATAACACAGTAGTATGACCCTACACAACTTCCACAAGGAACATCTGTGAGTTTCCATGCCAAGGAAATTCTGAGGCCAGGCTTTTATGAGCTGGCTCTGGAGATTTCTGATGTGAAAGGTCTGAGATGTAAAGACAAGCAGAAGCTTAAACTGGAGGTCTGCACATGTGACAAAGGTGGTACCTGTGGTCCCAGAACAGCCAAGCAACATGACTCTTCAGCCAAACTGGGGTCTCCAGCTGCAGGTCCTTTAATAGGTCTACTTCTGCTCATGTGTGAGTTGAAATACATGCACATTAACCATGGCTGCTCTTATATTGTAAGCACATTGAGGTTTGTATATATACTCACAGGACAAAAAAATAGTCCCCTGTGACTGAAACGTACCTAATTTATGCAATACCGCCATAAATCCTGACAAGAATTTCCTGTAGAGTGGGATTTTTGCCACTATTAGACGTTATTAGACCCATATGACCGTACGCTTTGATACACCTCCAATTTCATATAATTCCTTCATGCTATGGCCTTTGGCATGCCCAAACGCAATCACTCCTTTTTGCCAATCATTAACATCTGCTTTAGACCCATTTCCACACCTCAGACTAGACATTCATGACCTGTCCACTTCTAATCTCCTACGCAATCATATGAATCCCATTCGCTCACCTTCTTATTTATAGCTCGACAAAATCATCCTCACTGCAAGCCATCACAGAACCCATGAGATACTACACTTTAAAACAATTGCAGGTGATTAATTTTTGTCCAGGGAGTATAATCGTGTGTATGAATTGCAAGTGTTTTTTCCTGTTTATATACTGTTACCATATCTGGACTTTTTCATATATATAATATACAAAGTATGTCATCCACTTCTTCTTTCGTTAAGCTCTGTCTCCCACTCGTTACCTGTATTAATGGCTCACACCTGTTTGACCTCGTATCTGTATAATAGACATCTGTCCCACAGCCTCAAACAGCAGACATCCAACCTCAACCATGGCCAAACCAAAGTGCTGGTCAAAGGCACCAGGAATAAATTGTAGACCTGTACCCAGGCTTGGAAAAAGAGTGATCTACAATAGGCAAGCAGGGTTTTGGTGTGAATAATGAATGTGTGGGCAATTGTAAAAGAAAATGGAAAGACAATACAAAAGCATTGATGACCTCCCCCCTCGATCTGGGTCCAGATCTCATCACCGTGGGTCAAATGAGCATAGAATGGTGAGCAGAAATCCCATAACTACAACGGAGGGACCTGATGACTCACCTGGCAGAGAGCTGGGCCCAAAGTCAACAAAGAAGGCTACCATCATAACACAAGAGGGGAACTCCTATCCTGCAGTGTCATGGCGTCCCCCCTGCTAAGCCAGTCATGTCCAGGCCGTCTGAAGTTTGCCAGAGAGCAGTCGATGATCCAGAGCAGATCGGGGTGATAATAATCATGTGGTCAAGATGAACACAATAGCACTTTTTGTAAAAACTCAAACTCGTCATGTTTGGGGAGGAAAAAAATGTGAGTTGCACCATACCTAACTGTGAAGCATGGGGTGGAACATCATGCTTTGGGGCTGTTGATTTCTGCAAAGGGTACATGGAACTACTGAATCCGTTTTAGGTACAATGAACCTGAGTCCATTGTATCATAGATTTTCAGCCAAAACCTCAGTCCCGTCATTGAAAGCATTGAAGATGGAACTGGCTGCGGTCTGGATCTCCAGCATGAACACATCCAAAACAAACCCCTCGAGCAAACAAAGGAGTAGCTCCGTAAAAAGCATGTCAAGTCTGGAGATGGCCCTAGCCCAGTCCCTCCAGACTCAACCCCATAAACCAAATTGTGGATGGAGTTGAAAGTCCGTGTTGCCCGTGGGACGATCCAAAAACATCCTGCTCTATAGGATATCTGCATGGAGGAATGGGCCAAAAATACCAGCCTACGCGTGTGCAAACTGCTGACCAGACATTTGACTTACTGTTATTGTTGCCAACAAAGGTTATGTTTTAATGAGAATTGGCCTGAACTTTTGTTATTGACTCCAAATACTTATTTTTCCACCTATTTACAATTAAATTCTTAAAAATCCTTCAATGTGATTTCCCCTGGATTTTCATTCACATTTGGTTTCTCAATATTGAAGTTTACTTATGGGATGAAAACTACAGACCTCCTCATTTTCTAAGTAGGATTGCTACCAAAGATCACCAGTTGACCTCTTGCACCAATTCGCACCACTACGCCCCGTTCCCCCTCCTTTTCTGACTACAACAATATCTTTTTTGCCCCCTTGGTCTTTTTATACTTTCAGCGATTGCATTACTATTACTCCCTGTCCCTGCCATTGAAAGCAAGTGCATGACTTTCAAAGAGCTGCCTGATGATTCAGAAGGACACTTCTATGCTAACTGTGACAACTGGTTCTCAAGGGAACTTCTGAAACAGGCAGGCACTGAAAGGTATGGATAAGAGTGGACAGTGACTGGCGGAACAGGCAGTGGGCAAGGAGTTGCGGGAAGAGTGGCGGTTTTACAAACATTTTAACTGGCAAGCAAACATTTATTGTTGAGGAGGACTGCAAAATATCTCTAAATGACCTAAAAAAAGCGTACAATAGGGCGCAACATTGTTTCCGTCTGGCCTCGAACTTTCATTTATACGCTGTAAGGTTTATACTGACAAGAACAATGTGCTAATAGTAATTCCTGTAACAACTTAATTCAACATTATGTCACTGTGAAAAATAAAGCCTTCTTCCGTTTGCCTACAGAGGGAAGACAGGTTTATATCGGGCTTTGGAATACAGGTCAATGGAAGCCTATATGTGGTTGTGGTTTGTGGTTAACAGCATTCCTCAAAAGCATTCCTTTTTTTTAAGGATGGAAATTCTGCGGCTCCTCTCCACAACATCCCAGAAAACATTCCAGATTGATTTAATTAGTATTAATTTGGTGATAGTTGGATTAGCCATGAAAGTGCCGCTCTGGGTGATTTATTATTAGGGTATTCACCCAATTCTCGGCAAACAAAGCTTTTAAAGGCAACTAATGGTGTGGGGCATATCCATCATTGAATATTGTAGCATCATAGAAAACTGTTTGCACCACAGTTTGATGTGCTCCTGTAAATTTGTGTCATTTGTTGCCTGCTATACAAAGCAATCGTTGGCTGTTCGTACTATTATGAATCCTCAGTTGCACTTAACAGTTGAGAGCAGCCATTGTGCGTGGAAGGCATCCTTTGGTTCCTTCAAAATATAAAAGTACTTACCGTATTTTTTGGACCATAAGGCGCACTTAAAATCCTTTAATTTTCTCAAAAATCGACAGTGCGCCTTAAAATGCGGTGCGCCTAATGTATGAATTAATTCTGGTTGTGCTTTCTGACCTAGAACCGATTGTAGATGGTGCACGGCGCTCATAAATCTGTCACAATGTTTTAGCACGGCCTTGGTGACTTACGGCCACCGTAGTCAGGAACATCGTGGAGTAATACGATCTGTGCCTCAACATTAGTGTATGTGTATTCATTCATGTATTTTCGAAGCAGATTTCAAACTCAATGCTACAACCCCTGGCAAAAAGTATGGAATCACCAGTCTGGGATGAGCACTCATTGCAGACCCATTTCATTCTGTAAACCAACTCAGAATCAAAACATGATACAATAAAAGGTCATTCCAAAGTGCAACTTGTTGGCTTTCAGGAACACTCAAAGAAATGAAGAGAAAACATTGTGGAAGTCAGTGAATGTTACTTTTATTGACCAAGCACAGGGGAAAAAATATGGAATCACTCAATTCTGAGGAAAAAACTATGGAATCACTCAAATTGGAGGTAACGAGTAGATCTGCTCGTTAGTCTGCAGTTAAAAACACCTGCAGTCATGACACCTTGGAGGGTTGCTGGACGAAGTGGAGTGGAAAGAACCATGGCTCCAACAAGAGAAATGTCTCTTGAAACAAAAGAGAGGATTGTGAAACTTCTTGAAGAAGGTAACTCTTCACTAATGGTTGCTAAAGATGTGGGCTGTTCACAGTCCGCTGTATACAAGATATGGACCAAATACAAACAGCATGGAATGGTTGTCAAAGCCAAGCATACTGGTAGACCAAGAAAGACATCAAAGCGTCAAGACAAACAACTTAAGGCCATTTGTCTTGAAAATCGAAAAAGTACCACTACACAGATGAAGCATAAATGGGAGGAAGCTGGAGCCAATGTATGTGACCGAACCGTTAGAAATCGCCTAAAGGAAATGGGATTTCAATACAGGAAAGCTAAAAGAAAACCATCATTGACACCTAAACATAAAAGAACAAGACTGCAATGGGCTAAGGAGAGGCAATCATGGACTGTGGATGACTGGATGAAAGTTATCTTCAGTGATGAGTCATGAATCTGCATTGGACAAGGTGATGATGCTAAACTTTTGTTTGGTGCCGTTCCAGTGAGATTTATGAAGAGGCCTGCCTGAAGAAAACAACCAAATTTCCACAGTCCTTGATGATATGGGGCTGCATGTCAGGCAAAGGCACTGGGGAGATGACTGTGGTTAATTCTTCTATCGATGCACAAGTTTACATTGAGATTTTGGACAGTTTTCTCATTCCTTCAGTTGAACAGATGTTTGGAGGTGATGAAATAAATTTTCCAAGATGACAATGCATCGTGCCATAGGGCAAAAACAGTGAAGGCATTCCTTGGAGAAAGACACATTCAGTCGATGTCATGGCCTGCAAAATAGTCCAGATCTCAACCCAATTGAAAACCCGTGGTGGAAATTGAAAAAAAATGGTCCACAAGAAGGCTCCGACCTGCAAAGCTGATCTGGCAACTGCTATCAAAGAGAGTTGGCACCAAATTGATGCAGAATACTGTTTGTCACTCATCAAGTCCATGCCTCAGAGACTGAAAGCTGTTATAAAAGTCAAAGGTGGTGCAACTAAATAGTGATGTATTTTGAATGGTCTTTTGTTTATCGGTTTTTCATGATTCCATACTCTTTTCCTCAGAATTGAGTGATTTCATATTTTTTTCCCTGTGCTTGGTCAATAAAAGTAACATTCACTGACTTCCACAATGTTTTCTCTTCATTTCTTTGAGTGTTCCTGAAAGCCAACAAGTTGCACTTTGGAATGACCTTATTATTGTATCATGTTTTTTGATCTGAGTTTGTTTTACAGGAATGAAATGTCTAAGAGTGCTCCACTCACAAGACTGGTGATCCATACCTTTTGTGCCAGGGGTTGTATCATCACGGCAGTACAAACATGAAATAGAGCAGCGGCGAGAGAATTCAACATTAACGAATGCAAGGTACGGAGGTGAGAAGCAAGAAGACGCCTGCGCCAGGTAAGAAGCCAAACTGAGTTTCCAGATGGATTAAGAGTTTTGTTTCATTTTGAAGTGCGCCTTAAACACGGTGCGACAATTTATGTATGAAATAGACCCGTTAGCAGTCGATTCATCTGATATTGCGCCTTATAACCTGGTGCGCTTTAATAGCCCGAAAAATAGCGGTACTGTAAATGATGAACACATTATTGGTGCCTTGGTACATGCAAAGGTTTTTAAAAACTGATTTGCTATAATTACTGTTTTAAGTTCAAAATATACAGGTTTTAGACTGCTCATAGAGGTGCTCATTCAGTTCCTGTTTATTTTTGTGACTGTAATTTTGGGGGATTGAAGAACAATCCAAAGTGTACTGCCACTATTCTCTATCTCTGACTGGGTGGCACAGTGGCTCCTAACAGCAACTGGAATCTGAAAATAAACATAAATGCATAAACTGGCAGAAACTGTATCCTGAAGTTTGAATTTCGAATTTTCCCAGGCAACAGATAAGCAGTAACGATACTCTGCTGCACTGTCCCGCTAGGAACTCATGCTGCCTTCAAGTGGTGTCGGAAATATCGTATTTACGAGATGAGATCACATAAACGTCACCGCAATGTCGTATTTACCAGTGGGAAACTCGGACTTTTCGATAAGTCCCAACTTTCCGAGTTGGGGGCGTGTCAGTAACCAAACGTCATGGCGGCTGCCAGCATGGATGCTGCTACTACAGTAAACGCTAAAGTTTTTAGTTTACTAACAGTAGTTTTGCATGTTAACTGTACAGTTTAAGCTTGTGTACATTTTGTCCAACTCGCACTGATGTTAATGAGGAATTACAACAAAATAATATTATATAATATAAAATATTACTCATCTAATGCGTGTCTTGTTCGCTTCATTCTCTTCAAGTAAGACTAAATAAACTTGCTGGTTTTGCCTATACAAAAAAAGTGCGTGCGTGACGTAGGAAGTCGTGCAGGAGTGATGAACGATGGGAAATGTAGTGAGGAATAGCTGCGGTCGTGACAATAAATTTTTTTTTACACTTTTAATGCATTATTCAATAAATTACATGAGATGTTCAATACTTTATTATAAAATAGGCTTCATGATTTTGTCGTGGTCACGGTCGTATTTAAACGTTTAATTTAGGCTCCACTATGACATATACAGCATATATTAAACTTCTCAATTCACGATAAATTCAACTTACGATGGATTTGTTGGAACGTATCCCCATCGTAAATTGGGGAGCACCTGAATATATGACTAGTTTCAGTGTAACCTTGTGTCTGTCATTAAAATGGACATTGATGCTGGTAGTGACGTTAAATAAAACTAAATAAACAAACAAAGCTTTCTCTGAAATACACCGCCATAGTGTTTGAGGCTGTTTATTTTCAGATTTTACATTAATATAAGTTTTTCATTTTAGCTGCAATTTAGAAAATCGCCTTCTAGTGATTGTCTCAAAAAGTGCTAATTGTCAGATCTCTTTTGTGTCTAATTCATGTTAGTAATTGGCCAATCATCCTAATTTAACACAGTAAAGAAAGATCTGTACTTCTTATTGACCAGTCACCAATTAACATAACACACATGTCTTTGGATTGTGGGAGGAAACCAGAGTATCTGGAGTACACCCACATGGACACAGGGAGGACATGCAGACTCCACACAGAAAGGACCCAGACCACTCCACCTGGGGATTGAACCCAGGATCTTCTTGCTGTGAGGTCATGGTGCTACCTACTGAGCCATCGTGCCACCCTGTTTCATCAAATTGAATTAATTTAAATTCTGTCTTTTTGCTAACTAATTGTTTTAGAAGGCTGCTCCTCTTGTGAAACAGCAACAAACTATGAGAATATCCGGCAATGCCAGCAACAGGATGGCCATGTTCAGTTCAGAGGGCTTCGGCAGTGCAGGAATTCAGAAGCTTGAGGAAGAGATTGAGGAGATAGACAACTGTCCTGGATACCCACAAAACACTTTAGGACTTGGGCTAATTCTGTTACCTCTGAAACCTAAAAACCAAAAGAAGCATGGTATTTCTGAAGAAATAGCACTGCCAGATTACTACCTTCATGATACCTGCTCTCAGGTAGGAAAGAACTGTACAGATCCATTATACGTAGGTATGGTATATTATTATATTATACACTTTTTCTCTTTTACTAACAGAAAGTGAGTTATCCGGCTGGGAAGTCTTCTTGTTGTGACATTCCCATGCTCCACAATAATGAAGGTCGGATCTCCCCTGTTGGCTCGTTATATGGCAGCAGTCTATTTGAGTCAGATAATGATCTGGAGTTCCTCGGTGACCTGGGCCCAAAATTCATGACTCTGGCAGAGATGTGCAGTCCTCCAAAGTATAATTTACCAAAACCTAAACCTGAACAAACTGAAAATGAAAATGTCGAGTCAGTGGATACCAGCATCAGAAGTGAAAGGTCCATAGGCATTAGTGCAGTTTCACAATCCGATCAGTCTTCATCACATGAAAGCACAGTCACCAAAGTTACCGCTGACAATTCTGGCAGCTTTTCCCATCTGAACACTGGTCAGTCAATACTTGTGCAACAGCAGCCTCTGTATTATCTGGTGGAAGATCATGTACCAAGCACTGTGATTCTTGTTCAGAACCCTGCACATGATACGTACCTAATAAATGGGGCAAGAGGGTGTGAGGGACTAGTTCACCAAGGAGAAAGTGTAGCACTGGACCCTGCAGAACAAAACGGAATGTATCTGATTAATGGAGTGTCTGTGGTACAGGGAGGTATGATGTTAGGTAGCAGTGTAGCCAAATCAAAGCCTGTTAACCTTAAGATACCTTAACTATCTCCTCTGCAATGGCTCTGTAAAACCAGCAAGCAAAAGATCCTGGATTAAATACTACAAGGCCAACAACCACGGAGCTCAGAGGATAGAGTTAGTGTATACCCATGGAATGAAAAGAAAGCTGATGAATTTAAGCTGCCAATTTATGGTATATGTCTGACCTATGTATATATTTTAGCCTTCCAATAAATCATACTTAGAGATACGTGGTTCAAATCGGGCTGATTGGGATTCCTCAACATTTTCCATCACTTAGCGCTCAGTTGAGCATCATGTTAGTACTGACATCTACCAAAATGGTTATCATCATTGGCTTTTAACATATAACTGCTCAGAAAACGCTGCTTGGAGTGGCATTTAAACTGTGTCATTGACAGTTTTTCATGACAGATGCCTAGTTTTCACCCATATGATGCTGTTCTAGACACCACTTATTCCATGTACCAGATGAAACACACCATACAAATAATGATTTGACTGTCTGAATTCCATATGTTGTAACCTCCTATAATCCACCACTGGTTGTTTGATCATTGTTCAGTCAAATGTACATACCGGTACTTTTTGTCCCTGTCATTATTCTCTAAACATTAAAGTATAACAACTATTTACATAACATTTACATCATGTTAGGTATTATACCGCGAGTAATCTAGTGATTGTTTAAAATATACATTGGAACTTCGAAATTCAAACTTAATTAGTTCCAAAAAGCCATTCGAACTCCGATTCGTTCAAAGTCGGAATCAGATTTCCCCATAAGAAGTAGGATTAATCCGTTTCCGACCTCCAAAAGATTGTTTTTTTTACACCTATATTCATATGTAATTAATGATTAAAAGCACTATTAAGCAAGAAGGAATCCATAAAGACATGAAATAATTTCAAAATAACATGAAGTATTATAAAATTAATTAGTGAATATAAAGTGAAACTATATCACTGATCAATGGGACAGCAAGACTGGGGGGTGTCTGAAATCGCACCCTATTTCTTTTTCTTCTTCTTTTGGCCGATTTATTTTCTTTTATGGTGACTGGCATCCTGTATTGGCACATTATCGCCAACGACTGGTCATTGGAAGATCGCACCCTTGAGTGTTCTATTAAGGATGCAGATCTTTGAAGTGGGATCTTTTGTTCAGCATTTTGTTTGAATTCTGAAGTTCCACTGTACTGGAAAATGCAAATACTATGACATATTGTAGAAAGGACTTGAGAAAATAATGACATTGGTATCCCTGGGGTTCCTGGAACAAATCCCCTGTAAATACAGATGGCTAACTGTATCATGGAACCCACAAACCAACCTACCTGCTCCCATGAGCAATATGCTGATCTAAAAATTACAGCTATATGACTAATAGCTACATGACCATCACATACCTTTTTCTTTTTTGCATATATTTAAGCACTAAAGCAATAATGCATGTTTTCTAAAGCAATAATGCATGTTAACAATATAAATCAATCAGTAGAACTTTGTCACATTAAAGCAGTTTGCCGATTGTTAGTGCATCCAAATGTAAATACATCCAAAGAGGTCTTATTATTACATAAACTGTAATGTCTGTACAACTTGGCTGTATATTTGAGGGTTTTATGTGTCAATTCTTGTTACTAAACCTGATTATAGAAATATATTGATACGAAATGCTAAGAATGTGTAGATTTCCTTTTCTTTTCTCCTCAATACAGTATGTTTACACAGTCAGTGAAATTGCCATGTCAGCTGGATTCTTGTGAGCTAGGACAAACCTACCAGTACCACACTGTAAAAAATCCAAATTAAGGACTATTTTAATTCCATTGATTGAACAAAAGGCAACAAAACAAGTCAAAGTAACAACTGAATTAAGTTCACTGAACCTATATATAGATGTATTTTTTCAATGTAAAAAATACATGTAATGAGTACATTAAAAATTCCCTTCATACATTCATTTTCATACACATTTAATCCAAATCAGGGATGCAGTGGAGCCAGGGACTTGAAATGGCCATGAAATCTGGATGGTGATTAGGCTAATAACATTTAGGACTGGCCATGTTGTGGTGGAAACAGAGAATGCATGGCAGCTGTTAGTGGATCTGGAAGATGTTTATGACTTTCTTGCTTTACCAAAGTTTCAGAGGACAGAAAATAATTCTGCACTGTTTCAAGTTACATCACAAGCAGAAGCTCCCAGGATTGAGCTCAGAATATGGATAACTAATGAAGTCTATAAAAATCATAAAACTACCCTGGACATGAGACAAGAGGTAAAGCTGAAGATATTGATGAACCTGACAGATGCTATATACTTTTCAGGACTATCCAAGCAGTTCTGAAACTGAGCAAGTTGCACTTGGCCTGGTTTCCAAACTTAGACGGTGGAAACTTTGGGACTTGCCCCCCTCCACCCTTTTTTCTCCTGGCTATTATTATTAATTTTTTATTTGTTAATGTCATTTTTATACAATTATGGCTGTGTCCATGTTGATCCAAGCCGGTTTATACTGGTTAATGAAAATTAATTAATAATTAGTATTAACGCTGCTTATGTGACATCATCAACTACCTACTTCTTGCTACTGTTCCTAGCTAATGATAAGCTTACAAGCAAATGTGTGACTGTAAAAACATGCTTATATTATATTTTATATCCATTTCATTTCCATATTTTCTTGTAAATATTGCCTTCCTTCAGTATAACCTCCCCAACAACATACTGCACAGTTGTACAATGGCGCAGACCCTTTCAGGCGACACAGTGGCTCAGTGGGTAACACCGCCGCCTCACAGAGAGGTCCTGGCTCCTCCCTGTGTCTGCACTGGTTTCCTCCCAAAGCTCAAATACATGCTTTAGGTTAACTGATTATGCTAACAAGTGGCCCTAGTGTGTGCCGTATGATGGATTGGTGCCCTGTCTAGGGTTGTTCCTGCCTTGCGCCCTGTGCTGCCAGCTAGGTACCGGCTCTCCCACAACCCTGTCCAGGATTAAGTGGATAAGAAAATGACTGAAGACCCTTTCGCTGTAATTCATTTAGATACCCTGCAATAGGGCAACTCTGTGGATCCGCATAACCTCTATATGAGGTATGAAGTACCTAAACCTCCGTAACCTTACTCTAAATGAAGCAGAAATGCTTTGCTAGTGTACTTAAGTATGGACTCTATGTGTGGGTATGGATTGGTGCCCTGTCTTGGGTTGGTTCCTGCTTTGCTCCCTGTGCTCCTGATTATACCTCAGCTCTAAGTGCTAGCTATGAAAATGAATGAATGACTGAATCAATTCCTGCACCTTTTTAAGTTGCACTTTCATGCTTCAGATCTCCAGAAGAAATGGAGTTTCATCAGACCAGGCTGTCATTCCAGTCTTGGCATCTGTCCAGTTTTGATGAGCCAGTACTAACTACAGGTTCAGCTTTTTAGTTCTTGGCTGACAGAAGCGGAACCCAGCATGGTCTTCTGCTGTTGTAGCCCATCCAACTCAAGGTTTGATGCATTGTACATTCTCAGATGCTTTTTTTTTTGCTTACCATTACAGTGGTTTCTCAGTTTCCACAGCCTTTCTGTCAACTCAAATCAGATTCTTCACTGTTGATCTCTCTAATCAGCAAGGAGTTTTTGTCCAAAGAATTGTCACCCACTGGACCACATACAAGTTGACATTTACAAGCTATATTTTAGATCCTGGTGGGGCTTAGGTTTTAATATGTTAAATCGTGCAAATATGAGCAAAAACATCATCAGATTAGTATCATCTGGAATCTCAGCTGGAACAACGGAATTAATATATCAGAGAGGCTCCTCTGCATACCTCAGTTGTAACGAGTGGTTATTTGAGAACTTTCTATTAGCTCAATCCTGTCTGGTCATTCTCACCGATCTATATTGGTTGCAAGTTATAGCTTATAACTTCAGCAGGTCGTATTGACCATGTCTACATACCTAAATGCATTGCCGGCATGTGATTGGCTGATTAGATGGACTTTGTTTGGGCTTAGCAGTTAAGAGTACTGGACTGTGGACCAGAAGGTCCAGGGTTCAAAATCCCCACCTCTGCCAAGCTGCCACTGTTTGGGTCCTTGGGCAAGACCCTTAACCCACAATTGCTTCGATTGTAGGACTGTATACAATTGTAAAGTCGCTCTGGATAATGGGCGTCTTCTAAGAGGCACAAATGTAAATAATGTAAATTAAATGTGTGGGTGTAACAAGCAGTAGAAACAGGTGTGCCCTAATAAAGTTGCCAATTTATTTAAATATAAACCATTTTTATTCATTACTATTAATCTAAAAATCAAAACAAATGTACAATTTCAACAGGCACATCGATCTTCTGATAAACATTTGCATACACGCTATGGCCAGAATTAGTGTTTTACCAACTTTATGATTGCAGGTGGCGCTCGCGGCTTCTGCAGTTGGACATGGGTATAACACTCTGGCCCTGGTACTGAGCATATCCAAATTCCAGCACAGGGACGCATCCAGTGAAGGACAAGATACAAATACGTTTTCAACTATAAATTCTTTTAATGGTCATTACAGAGCAGAATGCAGTGAGCAAACTTTGAACACAGTGAAGAGACCAGAAACAAAGCAATCTGGAACCAGGGCTGTATAGATCAGTGAAAGCAGTCTGCATTTCAGGACATCCAGCACTGAGATTAGTCTTACAGAAACCATGGGCCCTCAAAACATGAGTAAATCCCCCACAACGCAAAAAGGTCCTCCCGACCTGTTCACCTAATTTATTTGTTTTTAGATGTGGGGGGTACATACATGGTCCCAGACTTTTTTTTTTTTTTTTTTTTTTTTTTAGGTGTCTAAAAATAAATGTGCATTCTACAGCATTTTCCTTTTGGTAACACCATCCACCGCAATCTCACTGCATCTCCCTGTCAAGAATGCAAAAGCCTAAAGAAAAGTAAATGAACTCAAGGCACAAATATGAATACTGCAAAATTTGCAACACTACACTACAAATCTGCAAAGATGAATACGACGGTAAAACCTCATCCTTTCCACAGACATAAATAATGGGCAATTTTTATTCCAAGGGCTGTTTGGCATTTGGGATTAATCTGATTAAACCTGAGGACAGACCACAGTATCGATCCCAACGCCCTTCATAGCACCAACTATGGCAAGTCAGGTCACAGGATCCAATACTTTCTCTCAAACGTTCAGGTAATACCTTTTGTACACAAAACACTGGGTGTCCAATTGTCAACACAGGGACGAGGCAGAAGGGGAATGATTCCTGAAAATCAAATATATTTAAGATCTATGATGATAGTAACCTAGTAATATGAAGTCACACATTGCACAAACCTGTGAAAAGGTTTTGACTTTTTGGTTACAATTGATTCTTATACGAGGCATACTGTACGGCAATGTGAGTCTGCAAGTCCCTCGATCTGCTTTTTTTAATAAAATACCGTTGCCCATGTCAGACAAAACACTTTTCTAGATGGATGGCAAAATCATTAAATCAAGGCATTTGCTTACAGTATCCAAAATATTCCTTCATTTTACAGCTTAACAGGTTGGTGTTTGTGTATTCCTTTTACACAAGTCTGCCTTCATTCGAAACAGGGTTATTCACTTTAAAGGCTTGTACATAAAACTTGTATGTAGTATTTGTTGTGCAGTTACTTCTGTAATGCTCTTTGCCATGAGTCAGAGTCAGCTTTTCTTCTAATCACAGTGAAAAAAATTAAACAGAAAACAAAAGCTTTTACAACATAAAGCATTCAGAGTCGAAACGAGGAAAGTAACAAAGAATGACAAAGCAAAGCTTTAACACAGACTTTGGCACCATTAATCTCCATTATCTTTCACTTTTAACCCCCATGTCTTATATAAAACTGATATAAAACAGGCCAATCCATGCTTCTCACCACTCGTATGGATCATACAACTTCTTATCCACGATAACTGGGCCTGATCAAACCGACTTTGTCTGTAGGATTAAGTAGAAAAAAAAAGGAAACTGTAAACAAGAGACTCGGCACAAGTAAGAACAGGCAAGAGTTCAGCACACAAGGATTTCCAGAGGGCAAAATCTTGGCCTAAGACGTTAAGAGCGGGCACAGCCGACACGAGGGCACTGGTCTGTATTACCAAGGTCAGGTCTCGGCCTTTTTAAGATGGAAGCCTTTGAACATGCTTCAGTTAGAGCTAGAAAGCCAGGGTGATGAACAGCACTCAAAGATGACGCACGTTTCTTTGTCCGCTCACATACAGTAAAAGAATACAAAGAAAGGAAAAAAAAAAAAAAAACATTTGATAAATTAACAAAACTAGAAAAATCATGCATAAAAAATAAAGCAACTTAAGGTACAAATATACAAACACAATCAACAAGTACAGAGAAAAGCAGAGCTCACCGATATTTGAGTGCTCAAAACTTCAACGGCATAAAGTCTTCATTGCTCAAACTCATTTCAAGAGTAACACCGACATCACTCTCTCATACGGGCCCATAACCACTTGAGTGCAATTTCACAAGGTACTATTTTACACAACTAGGGCATTTCTTTCAGACACGCGCACACACACACGGACACACAAACACACACACACACACAAACACACACCCACCCACTTAGCAGCTGTGACCCTAACTGACCAGCAAGTCATTGTATAATAATCCTCATTTACCTATGAACGTCCCTCACCCGCATTCTGTTCTTATTCATTTTACAGTGCACTTGAACTCAAAAGATATAAAACGTAGTTTTTTGAAAAAGATCTGGCAACAAAAATAGTGTAAGGCATGCAGCTGATATGGGTGCTTTGTTTTTTCTTATATGTAACACACCCCACATCGATACTGTTGTTAAGTCCAGAAAATGACGTGTTCAATTGTGTAATGTAAGAGGGGGAGGAAAAAAACACTTAGCTGCCAACGTAAGGGTGTCTTGCACTGGAATGATGCGTGAGAGCATCGTTTAAGAGGCCGGTTGTCATTTTCAAACCAGCCTGGATCTTGCATGCGCTCACAGCGGTATTTTTACATGGGGGGAAAAAAAAAAGGAAAAAAGAAAAAACAGTGACGCTCACATTACCGGAGTGCTCCATGAAATGGAAAAAATAAAATAAATACAAAAAACAAAAACACATTTACATATCATACAGAATTCAGTCGCATGTGTTTTCTGTGTCAAGGCAAAAAAAACAACCCTTTGTCTTGCGTACTATCGTATAATACAAAAGGTGCCATAAAATGTCTATTGGCATCTAGGTTGCTTGACGAGTAAAACGCAACTGTCTACATTGTTGGCATGATGAAAATGAACACGCTGATAACAGCCCATGAAAACTAGTTAAGGCTTTGCAGTAAACATCTGATTTGTTGACACTGAACCTCCATGTTTTCCCCTTCCTTTTTTTTTTTGTAGAATGTTCTGATTTAAGTATTAAGCCGCATTAACGTAGGAACATGCAATGGGGCGCGCAGGTGCGCATTCACAAAAACATGGGTAGAACTCAACAAGCGCACACGCTCGCACACATTCGGTCTTTTCAGTATTCAAAGACTGTTCTCTCTAGGTTTTAAGGTTACTTGGCAGCCGCAAGCAACGTTGCGGCTTCACACCCTCCGTCCTCGGTGCCAGGTCGCATTTTCGGGTACCGATGACCAGGCGAGGAGACAGCAGAGCGGGTGTCAGTACTCGGGTATGGGAGCCAGCTCAGGGCTTAAGTTAACAGTTATGTTCTTATACAAACTATCTAAAGAGATTTCTGGAGTGTACTGGAGATTATTCAGGCCATCCAGATGCTGCCGTTCTTTAGAGTATCTTAGTAACTTGTACCTGAGAGAGAGAGAGAGAGAGAGAGAGAGAGAGAGAGAGAGAGAGAGAAGTCAGTGGGGTTTTTTAAGGAATCAGTAGTGGCACGAATGTCTCTTACACCGCCACTGAAACAACAGCTGTGACACTACAGGTAGCAAATTATAGAATACTGTTCACTACTAGAAGCGATACAGAGTGCTGTGTAGAATGGTGTCGCCAAACAGCATGCTGGGTACAGCTCTCTAGCTAACCTGATAGCATAACATACATAACATAGCCTAGCCCAGCAGGAAAAGCTTTGTCATTAAGGTAGATTAAAGAACAGAAAACAGAGATGGAGGATAAAGAAAGTGAGAACGGATACAAAAAAATGCCCAAGATATGAGCTGCATCTGCAGTTTTTGTTTTTATAAATCTGACAGAGACCAAAATGCAAAGTTTGTCGAGCTGCTGTTGGTACCACTGAACAACACTAGAGAATAGTACTACATTAAAGCTATTGTAAAGATCATTACACTACTCTGAATTGGGTGCATCAGTAATGAGTCACTGCAATAAACCTAGTGGTTAAGATACTGGACTGTGGACCAGAAGGTCCAGGGTTCAAATCCCACATCTGCCAAGATGCCACTGTTGGGTCCGTGGACAAGACCCTTAACCCACAATTGCTTGGATTGTAAGACTGTGTCAATTGTAAGTCGCTCTGGATAAGGGCGTCTGCTAAATGCTGTAAATGTAAAGTACATGTTTGTATTGTAGAACTTTGTTCTGGTGATGTTCATCTTTTGGCATGAGTAGACGATGTATTTGACAGTAGTTCCTGACCCAAACAGGCGCAGGTGGGGGAACTGGACAGACAGGCTGACAACATAGAATATAGTCCTACAGTAATTTCCCACAGTTGGTAGATTTCCGCAACAAGCAGGATGTGAACCATCTTACAACGCCTCCATCACAGCCCTTCCCCAATCTTGTGTGAATGGCACACATGGCCATTGTCATTAATGGCTATGTCAATCTGCATATTAAACTGATCACCGGTCCCATTGTTATGCAATGGTGCTGGTACCAGTCATTATGCAAATGTGCTATATATAAGATTGGGGAAGTTTTCCAACTAGCTGAGACTGAAGAAGTCATCTGATGAGTGATGAAACGTTTCTCCCACAAAACCTTATGTCCAGATGAACAGATTCAACTTCTGGGATTTTCCTACCTGGATTATTGAGCATGCATCAAGGCATATTTGTAGGCATGTGTGTTTTTGTGCATGCGCATGCAGTACATTTTGACAGTAATCAGTATTAGCTGCTAATCAAACATGGCTGGTATTCATATAAATAATCGTTAATCACAATTATTTATATGACAACTAATCGTCAGCTAAAGTTTCATGATTGTGACAGGCCTAACAAACGGACGGACGGACGGACGGGAACGGACCGAAACAGGAAGCAGCTAAACAAAGGCACACAGGAAACGGACGGAAAAAGACACAGCAAGATATGCAATGAGAGGAAAAAAACATTTACGGGAGGGGGTCAAAAACTTGACCTTCGCTAAGAATGCACTTCCCCCGGATGTGATTGGGGAATTAATTTTGTCTTTTGCCAAGCTCACCCTCAGGGTCTGGGTTCACGTTTTCAAACCCGGGCAAAGTGAAACCTAGAAAATTTACAAAAACACCCCAAGAATGAAACAATGACACCCAAAAACATGCACCTGTTTAACAATAAACAGTACTCAATGGATTTAAATCACACACATACCTGTCCAGGGAGGCGTCATCATCCTCTCCCTTTCCCCAGCCCCCAAGAAAAGAAGGCATTATTGGAAAAAAACCAAATTGATCTTGCGAAACTGCTCCACTGTAAGTCCGCTGACTCCTCCAAAAAATTCCGTGTAAGGCAGGCTATAAAACACGTACATCAGTTCATTCATGCATGTGTGCGATATAAATGGATTTTGTATGACATGAATGAATTCAGGTCTGTACTAGAGGCCTACATAGTATTAGAATCTATCAAACAAGTTCCAGCTTAGGTTTCTTTACAGTTCTTAAAAACAAATTAAAATCCGATGCAACAATTTATATCACTGAATTAAACACGTAGTGAAAAACAACCATATCACAGTCCGGCACTAAAGCACTCAAAAGGTACTACAAGGTGTCCCAACAGTCCAGCCATCTAGTTTTTACATTTCCTTACAGGGCATTTGAAAAAAAAAGTTGTTTGTCCCTGTCTGATTTCCTATTTTGTGTTGTTTCAGGAACGTTCAAACCAATTTAAATATTAGCAAAGCAACACAAGTAAAAGCACACAATGGCATGTTTTTTTAAAAATTGAAGGTGGTTTATTTATAAGAGAAAAAGAAAAAAAATGGCCCTGGTGTTTGTGGGGAAAAAAAAAAAAAGTGATTGGACCCCCTAACCTTAAAACTGGTAGGCCACCCTTAGCAGCAAAACAACTGCAAACCAGCGTTTGCCATAACTTCCAATGGAGGTCTGTTACAGGCATAGTGTGGAGGAAAAATGGGAATTGTGGCCACTCATCTTTGCAAGAACTTGTTGTAAATTCCAGCCCGTTTGGAGGGTTTCCAGCCTGAACAGCGTTTTTAAGGTCATTTGCCACAGGCATTTCTCAATAGGATTCAGGTTTCAGACTTGAGCGTTAGGCCACTCCAAAGGTCTTATTTTGGTTCTTCTCAGCCTTGTTCAGAGGTTTGGACTGCTGGTGTGTTTTTGGAGCACTTTCCTGCTGCAGAACCCAAGGTTCGTTGCGGCTTTTTTCACACAGGGGCCTATAGGTTTGGATTTGTTTCTCCCTTAATAATAAAACACCTCATTAACAACTGCCTTGGTTTTGTCTTTTGAAGAATATTTTCAAATTGGGTTTTTGATGTTCCGGAAACACTCAAGTGTGACAAAAACATGCAAAAAAAAAAAACAAAAAAAAAAAAAAAAAAGAAAATCAGGGAAAGGGGGCCAAACACTTTTTCACAACACACTGTATACTGTAAAATGCACCTGGGAGGCATGTTACCTAGCCAGGGGAAAGTACTGGACAAATAATTTTAAGGGGCACACAACATTTTGCTGTAATGGAAGTACAATGCTGCAGTGTCTACAATTAAATAACTTTTCTTCCTGAAACCTCAGTAACAGACTTGGAGAAAGATATGTATTATTTTGATGTAATCATTTTTAAAAAAAATTATTATAATAATAAACCAACCAATCAGCAATATTAGTACAGTGTCGCTCCTTCCTGAGGCTGTTTATGAATTTTAAAATCTTTATTTTATTTTTTTAAAAAATAGGTTTTCTGCAGTTTAGGGTGTAAGTGCTGGTTTTCATTGCCTTGTAAATCTAAAAATTCTTCATTTATCAAGTCAATTTATCCACAGTTTTATCACAAAAACCTTGGACTTCCATTTCTGCAAACATGTTTATGTTGTTGGGGGGGCATGTCTTATTTAGGGGCATTACTCCTTTGAGTTTTCTATCCTGATGGGCTGGACAACATTACTTGGTTCTACCCATACCAACTTTCTTCATAATGGGGTCCCATTTTGTCTATTACTTCCACTACATTTTATACACAGCTGACTGCGAAACAACCCAAAAAATATATAATAATTTATAGTTCAAACTTGTTGACTTTACTTCTTGGAGTAAGTTTTTCTGTTTAAGGCTCTCCCCCCCCCTTTTACCTGCCAAACTATTTGCATTTTTAAGATTTGGTTTTGTTGGCAGTGCAGGATTTTAGAAATGCAAAATTACAAGGTTGATTCCATACTGTTTTCCTTAAAAACATTGCGTGACGCCATAATTTTTCTGTACTTGGTTTTTTTAGGGGTTAAAAAAATATTGGCCATTAATTTACATTCACTGCATTGTTGGAGTTTTGTTCATGGACCGCCAGGGAAGGTTCAGCTATAAAAAAAAAAAAAAAAAAAAAAAAAAACCTGTACATTCTGCGATGTATTTGATCATTTTGACCAGGGGGAGTGTTTGCAAACTAAGCATTCTCTGGAAAGCACTGAAAAAAACTACACAGAACATTTAAAATATAACCCTTTAAAATAACATAGCTTCACAAGGTGGTTACTGCATACAAAATAGCATTGCCAAGATTACTAAATAAGTAATTACAAAACAGCCAAACAAAAAACAAGTTGGGTCCAACGCCACTTCCCTCTAGCTCACTTTACATTACATGTATTTGTCAAAGCTTTGTGGCAAAAAAGTGACGCTTGGGGGCTTGCCCCACAGCCATAGTTAAGTCCGGGTTTCATTTTTCAGAAATTATGATCAACAATCATGAAACACCACACATCCCAGTCCACGGGGTTCTTTCATTGGCTCCTTGAAAGCCACGTTAAACAGGCATGGCACGGTTATTTTTTTTTATTAAATTTTTTTTTTTTTTTTTAAAGCGGCTGTGTTACCGTCTGAAAAACACAAAAATCCCAACACATACAGGGAGAAGGAGAGGTGGATCATTTTTTTTTTTTTTTTCCAAAAGTTCGAGTAGTAGCACGGGACGAAAAAAAACAAAGGCTTAGAGAAGGGCACAGAAAAGGAAGAAAAAGGCACTTGTTTTTCAAAAAAACATAAAAGGAAAAAATTGGGGGACTGTGAGTTCCGAGTAAAGGTTTTAAAATTGGCTTCTTCAATCACAATCTCAAAAATGAAAATGAAAACATGAATGATTTAAGAGGTGTGTTCCAATCCTTCGGTTCCATATAGGGTATGTATTAATATGGTCTCATATGAAAACAAAATGGCTTTATTCCTTAGGCAAAATATTAAATAAATGTCACTGTGAGGCAGCAGAGGTCAAGTTAGGTTATACCATCTCCCTAATCATAATACATACATTCGCAAAGGCACAACAAAAAAAAAAACAAAGTTCAACTTCCTCCTCTAGTGAATAAAACCAGAGTACACATTAACGTTAACACTTCCCTAAGGGCACAATCAACAAACAATCAAGTGCGGGGAATAACAGACGGTTAGAAAGACCAGGTGTAAAAACTTACCCAGAGGACAAAAATAAATAAATAATACCAATTAATCAAAATCCATATTCTACACATAACACTATATGCATTTACAAGAGGTTATTCCTGAGTATGAGTCACTCTGATATTTATGGGCAACAAGATATAACCCAAAACTCTATAAGGCAGGTTAACCCCCAAAAGACAATAAACTCTTTGAATTTTATTATTTATCAAAGGGGTTTCTTCAGTCTGTTCTCAATTCTGTTTGGCATTGGGCCAGGATAGGAGAACTTATTCAGGATATAAAAAGGTTGTTTTAAAAAAAAAAAAAAAAAACCCGAATGTCCATTAATCAATAAACTGAGAAGAATAACCAAACACACAAGGCCAGAGGGAGGGCCATGGCCAAACAATTATTGGGCCTAGACTTCCAGGTTACTTCCAATAATGACATAAATGACAGTGCAATTCGTGGCCAATGGGTAGGAATTCAAACTGACCCCCTTTATCCTCCAAATAGTTTGCGTAGCTGATTGACCAGTAGGGTGGAGAAATGCAAATACACTGATGGGATCAAAATTCAAACTTCACACAGAGCGGCAACTTCCCATTTCCCAAAAACACCCAAAAAGCGAATTTACCCCGACTTCTGATATTAGGAAGTGGGACGGTGTTGGGCAGGGGGACAAATCTTACAAGTGGGCAGCTTCTGATGGGTTGCTTTTACCACCAAAGATGTAGTACAAAGGTCAAAAAAACTTTGAGAGACACGGGGCCCCTGCTCTTATCCAGCATGCCAAAGTAACTTCACCTATATAACAGATCAGAATTTAAACGGGTTAGGGTAACACCGTCCTTTAGGCCCTCTTCCCCCCCCCCCGTCCCTCCGCCCCCCCCCCCCAACCCACACCCCTGTCTTTCCTCGTCACCCGGTCCCCCGATTCACCTTCTGTTTTTCCCCCTGTGTTGTGGCGATGTCGCTCCTCCCCTGTTCTTATGTTCTTCCTCCTTGGGTCCTGGCCCTCCTGCCCTGCCGTGGCCGCCCTCCCCCCCCCCCGGGCCCCTACACACCACCCCCCCCACCTCGGCCCCACTTTGAGTGTCCTCCTCTCCTGCCTCGTTTCGCCTTGTTCCCCTACGTCCGGTCCAAGCCACCACACACCCCTTCGCGGGGCTTGGCCCCCCTTTCTGTCCCCTGCCATCCTATGCTCCCCCCTTCCCATCGCCTCGGCCCCACCATCGGGTCTGGACAGTGGTGGCTGTCGCCTTGGCGGGGCCCCCAACCTGCTGACATAGGCCCCTCCCCCAGCCACACCACCACGGACCACACAGACGCACACAGAAACACCACAACACCACACCCCCCCTAGCCCAAATTCGCTTGGGCCGATGTTCCTGCGATTCCTAAATGGGATTCGCCTAGCCCACTGAGAGGAGAACGACCAGAGAGACAGAGGAGAGAGAGCCCCCCAGAGAGGAGGAGGCGAGTTCTTCTCCCCTTATGTTCCCTTTTACCTTCCCCTAGTAACCACCACCAAATCACACCACGCTCCCCACCCCCCCCCCACCTTGCCCACCTCGACCCCAAACACCGCCTACACAACCACGTCTCTCTGCAGACGCTTTCGTTGACACTAGATGAAAAGGAGACTGGTTATAATTTTAACGGTCCTGGCCTCTGGGCCCCCCCCCCCCGGGTCCCCGCGCCGGTTTCCCCCCTATCCCCTCCTTCCTTGCGACCAGCCCCCTTGTGGCACTTGTCACCGCCCTGCGTCTTACTGCTACTCCCGCGCACACACCCAGGCCACGCACGTTGTCCCTGGCTGCTCTTGGCGCTGTGCCCCCCCCCGCATCACCCAAGCCTTCACACAACTGCATGTCCCGCACCGGATGTTTGACTCAAAAGGGCCCCCAGAAGAACACCCGCTGTCTGCAGCCCCCGGCCTTTCCCTCCCCCTGCCCCGCCGTTCCCCTCCCGTCCCCCCCCCCTGTTTCGGGGCCCTCCTTCCCTCTCTCTTTTGCCCTCCTTCCCACCCCACACCCCACCCCCCCCCCCTACCCCCACCCACTCCCCCACGTAACCCCGCCAACCACTCCACCACAAATCCACAACAACACCCCACAACCACTATCACACACCCAACCAACACACCCCCCGAACACCGAAAGAAAAAATACTTGTCAACTTTAAGGTGCATTAAATGCATTTCTGAAGATTATGTATTTTTTTTAAAGTAAAAAAATGTTTGTGCTTTTAGAAACATCATCAAAAAGCAAATGTCTGCTTTTAGCTCAATACATTTTGCCTTCCACACAATCACTAATAAAAAAAGATGAATGAACTGTCTCAAAACAGGCATTTGGCTCAGCTAGTAACTAGCATGTGAAGGCAAAAATAAAAGGGCGGAGGTACAAGTAATACACAAATGTTTCTGGTGTCTCCTGTTGGAAAAACCATTCCCAGCTCGAAACATATCCATTTTTTGGCCTCCCTTTTTTTTGTTTCCCTTTCCGCCCCTTTTCGCACTTCCTGGGGACAACCTGGGTGTACAACATTACCTGTTACACTCATGCCGCTGTTTTGGCTGGGCTGTTTGGCTGTTTGGCCCCCCCCCTCACCCTGGGGTCCCCCCTCCCCACCAGTGCAAAACCACCCACACACTTATAACCATTTTATCATCTCCAAAAAGCAAAACGAACTTACCAAAACGACTCTGTGGTTAGGGTCCCCCCCTTCACCCCCCCCCCCCCCCCCCCCCCTCCCCCTGTCGTCTCCGGGCCCCCCCCCCCTGGCGTCCTCCCCTTCCTTCCTCTGCTTTTCCTGGCGGTTTCCCCTCCCTTGGCTGGGCTCCCCTTTCCACCCCTGTGACCCACACACCCCCCCTCCGCCGAGTCACGGCCCTGGTGGCCCCCGCCCGGTGGTTCGTTCGGGGACGACAACACCCCCCCCATCACACACATCGCAACAAGAACACAGCAATACAACACAAACGAACACACACAGACCCATAGAGACAAAACACACAACAATACCACAAGAACCACGGGTCCCCAAACAGGAGGTGTTCCACCACAACAAACCCCCCACCCCCGACCAACCCCACACGACCCCACGCGTGGGACACACACCCCCCTAACATCACATAAACAAAACAAAGAACAACAGAAAGCAGATAACTGACAAAAACATAAACAAACAAAAAACCCTGTGGGAACCACCCCACACCTCAAGAGAATACAAGACACCCCCAACAGGAACCCTCACCACAAATACGTATTCTGTGCTCACCCCAGTGTGGTGCGGAACGACCGACAAGCCCTATACCAAGCGCTAAGCAAGAATAGTTACGGTTTCCTCCACATTTCAAAGGACATGTGTTAGGTTAATGGAGTTTGAGTTCAAGTTCTAAAAAGAGACCACTTTGTGTGGTATTGCTCTATAAATGGCTGATGGGGGGCGGGCCCCGGTCAAAAGGGTGTATTGTTTCCTTGCCTTTGTGTCCAGTAGCACCCGGTAGGGTTACTGGCTTTTTCCCCGGGCAACCCTTTTACCCGTGGATTAAGGGGGGGGGGCCCCGGATATAAGTTAAGAACATGAATGAATCAATTTGGAGGGCCAAAACGTTTACCTTTCCAGCGTGGTTTGCGGTCTTCAGGCTGCCAGTTGGCCTCCGGAAAATGAATTGCCCAAGGCTTGTCTAAGGTAGGAGTACGGGACCTCCTCCATAGGCACCTCAGGTTATTTTTACATCTATAGGGACCTCTGAAGAGACACAACACACACAACAACACCACACCAAAACACTTCAGCACATGAACTAGCCAGACCACAAAGGCATCACCAAGCAAAATTGATTTCTGTGGATATGTAGATTTAAAAAAGCAAAACATTTCAAAAATGAATTCGATTTTTAGGTTTTTAGGACCCACTGTTTACATTTGCCTTCTGCAAAAAATAGTACTCATACACAACTGGGGCGTTTTCACAGTTTTTACCATGATCTTGGGCACCTCACCCCACATTCCCTAATATCATTAAAAATAAATGCATATGTGAACACAAACACATATGGTCAAACAAGATTATAGTATGTAAGGCAACAAAATACATTTTTTTTTTTTGCTTATTGGACACATCGAGTTACCTTCGCCAAACTTTTAGGAAAACTCGATTTCATAGGCTCTAATGTGGTCCAGGTCCTATTATGAAGAAAGGTTAGTCCTGGCTTAAATAAACTCATCATGATTTTTTAAAAAAAATGGGTTTTTATGATTCTTTATCTTCGTGGGTATCCAAGACCCTTAATTCGCTGAACCCCTTGTTTTAAGATGAATGTGTTACACATTAATTAATCTCAAAAAGCAAAGCACAGAGTTGGGCGGTATAATGCTATATAAAAAATGGTCAAAACCAACTCCCACTTTCAAGACAATTCCAAGAAACATCCCCATCTTCTCCAGGTAAACTTTAACAACCGCTAGATTGGAGTATTCGGGAAGGTAATTTCTGGGGCTTTACCAAGAAACAGAAACACTTTCAAAAAAAATCTACAAAAAAAAACAGGGGTGGGGCTGCCTGTGGTATAAAACACTATTACCTGGAACAGATGCCAGGGCACCTTTTGTGATACTTAAAAAAATGGAGTATTCAGAACAAAACTGTTTGAGATTTTCTGTACTTTTATATGGTTGAGAATTTGGTGGCTCTAGGCGGGGGCTCGGCTTGCAGTACAAAAATTCTAAAACCCCTTTTGCCCATTTCCCAATGCCAAACGTGAACGGGGGCTCAGGATGAACAAACATTTTTCAAATATGAAACATCTGACGATTTTTTTGGGGGCAATTGTTATTCTGTTAATTCTAGACGTTCCCATCACGTTAAAAACTCTATCCAAGGATTCTGTTTCCTTACAATTAATGGGTTTTATAGAAGTTACTGGTGATACTCAAAGGGGCTTTTTTGGGTGGTGGCAATGGCATTGGGGGACAATTATTCGGCCTGTATGCCTGTACCTTCCTGTATTTCAAAATGTAATGGTTAAGTTTTTGCCCACATGCTGTTGGTGCTTGAGAAAATGAAAAACGGCCACAAGAAAAAAAGATGTACATGCACCTGCCAGGATGGCTGAAAAAAAAGATGTGAAAGAATACGGTTTTGTCCATTTTGCAGAGGGGAAATGGAATGGGTAGCTACAGCCTTGAGCGTGCACATGTTGTAGGGGTTATCCAAAAAACACTTTCCAAACTCACGCTGTGTATTCTGTGGACTCAGGGACTGACTGTAGGTTGCAGCAAATGTAATTTTTCAGTATCAGTATGGCTATGCAACTGTCTATAAACCAATGCTATTTACACGTTCAGGGGGCCTAGTTTCAACAAAGGTCTGGCTCGTGAGAGAGAAAACTGCTCAAACTGCTGAGACAAATTGGACCAAAAAATTTCGACCATGTGGGTCTGACATCCATCGAAAGTCAACTCCCAAACGACTGACTTTGACCCTCGTCAATTGGGTTTGTAAGGGTGCAACGATTTTAAATCGAAAACAAATTAGGGGCTGCGACGCTAATTCTTACATATTTTACATTTTACAGTTGTGGAAAAAAAAAACTATATTTGCAAACTTCTGGCAATCATCCAATTTCCATCAAACTGCGCAAGGGCCATACATGGATGAACAGTTCCAGTTCAGGCCAGATGGGTGGCTTCAAAAAGGATTCATGGTGGGGTGAGACTGTTCAATGTGGACATTACTGTCAATTGTATATTTACAGTTAAGGTTGGGTTTATTCTTTTCATACCCCCATGGTCTTCCATATCGTGGGGGGGAAAAAAAGTATTTAGGTCAGCCCCACACTGATGTTGCAAGTTCTCATACTTAGAAAAAAAATGAAAGGAGGGCATGTAATTTTCATCACAGGTACAAATAAAACTAATTTGAGGAGGACAAAAATTGATGAAAAAAAAATCCCAATTTAAGTAAAATTTTCCACATTGTAGGATTTTAAAAAAGAATTTTTATTGTAAAATTTATGGTGGGAAAATAAGATTTGGTCAACATTTGGGTTCAAGTCACTTTGTAAAAAATAAACCTTTCTGGTTGGCAAATGACGGAAGTCAAAACGTTTCGTGTAAAGGGGTCTTTCACCAGGTTTGCACACAAAACTTGTAGGCTGGTATTTTGGGACCCATTTCTCCATGCAAGAATCTCCTCTAAGAGCAGTGATGTTTTTGGGGGCATCAACAGTACTTTTCAAAACTCCCTCCCACAAAAATTTTCTATGGGGTTGAAGGGTCTCGAAGACGGGGGGCTAGGCCAATACAGAAACCCTTGGAAATTGCTTTTACGGGAAAGGCCACGGGTTCCATTTCTTTAATGCTCTCTATTGATGGGAAAAGTGGTTTTGTCTTAACAATCTCATGTTACATTGTCCCCGTTCATTCTTCCTTAAACACGGATCCAAAGCCAGTCCTGTTTGTCCCTTTACAGTTTCACCCCCATGTTAACAGCTTAGGGTATGGTGTTTCTTGGGATGCAACTCCAGATCCCTTTCCTCCAGGTGAGTTTTTTACCAAAAAAAAGTTATTCGTCCCAATCTCTTTTGGATCAATCCAAAATATGATATTGTGGCAAAAACTTTTCAGGCAGGGCCTGGACCAAAATAAACACGCTGGCACTGGCAGGACATGGAGGTCTTGGGCGTTAGGTGGGTTGTTCTGATGGTAGCTTTGTTACTTTTGTTCCCCTAGCTCCTGCAGGTCATTCATTCACGGGCCCCGCCGTGTTTAGTTCTGGGATTTTGTTCTTTCCCACGTTCTCATGATCATTATTGACCACCGACCCGATTGATGAGGATCGTTGCATGGAGCCACAGATCGAGGGAGATTATCAAATGTCTTGTATGTTTTACAATTGCTCCACAGGTTGATTTATTCACCACAAAACCTGCTGCCTATTTGTAGATTCAACTCTTCCAGGGCCTTTGCTGGCAAGGTCTACAATTCTTCTTCCAAAGTTGGTCCTCTGACAAGATCTTGATTTCTTTGGTCATGGGGCTTGAGTTTTATGGAAGTCTGACGGTTTTGAGGGATTTGTGACAGGTGGTCTTTTTATACAATTAACGAGGTCAAACAGCTGCCATTAATTAAATGACGAGTTGGGTACGAAGAGGCTTCTTAAAAGAAGAAGTTAACAGGTTATGTGAGAGCCAGAAATCTATGATTGGTTTTGGGCGTGGACCAAATACTTATTTTCCCCCACCATGATTTACCCAAATTCAATTATTTTTAAAAAAATCCTACAATGTGATTTCCTGGATTTTTCTTTCATTTTTTTCTCTCTCAATCAGTTGAAAAGTGTACCTATGATGAAAAGTAAGGGACCTCTCATTTCTGTCTAAGTAAGAGAAAACTTGCATAAATCAGTGGCTGACTATCTTACTCTTTTGCCCACCCCACTGTATCAACTCATGTTCCCATTTCAAACCCGGCGACCGTGTTTTTCCTCATTGAAGGAAAAAGGAGTTTTGCTGTAAAAATAGCTCCATGAAGGCCTCAAAAATGCAATGTTCTTCCTCAATTATTCCTCACTGCTTCTGGATGTGAGGGAAAAAGTTTGAAAAGAAGTCTTGTCGCAAATTCAAGGCAAGGCTTTCTTGGATTTCTGTCGCAAAATATGGCGGAGCGAGCACCACCCTTTCTTTTAGGATCACCGGTGAATGAAAAAGACAATCAAAAAACAATCCAAAAACATTTGTTGCCAAGTAGTTCAAAACTTCACCATGTTCAAGCATGTTTCTTGCCTTCATAATTACCTAATAAAACAAAACTTGCAACAACTGCCATTTCATTAACCATATAAACGCCTTCTAGTTAGCAAATAAGTTGCCCATTCCAAGGAGCTTGCCTTTCTGAGGTTGAAATGTTTGTATGCCTGTTCTCTTTATCCCCCTCAAACAGTTATTCCACAAACATTAAAAAAACTTCTAACTATTATATATTTTAAAAAAAGTAGCTCATTTAAGGTTCCTGAGTCTTTAATTGTAGTCGGACCAAAAACTCACTATTTATTGTAAAATGAAGATTCTGCCACATGTGCTCAGGCTTACTTCAACATTCCAATCTCTTTTTTTTGGCGGCTTCGATATTTAGTTAGGCATTATTATGTTTGAAAATATCCCCGGTTCCTAACAATACCCCCCCACACAAGAGTTGTTCTATACTGAATTGCAGCATCTTTGTCTTTGCCTTCTTTAAGGTACTTGGTCTCCAACGTTCCTTATCGAATAAATGTTTTTTTTCTAGATACTATCATGTTCTATTAAATCCAGGAATGTCGATGTGGCCGTGTTATGAGAAAAACATTTTTTGCAACCTCTTTTGGTTTCTGCCCTATGCACATTTTTTTCGAAATTATTTATTTAAACATTTTGAATTGGTTGTTTCTTTGAATGTTTTATGAAAAAATTTTCCTGAGACCCAGGGGAATCGAAGGCTCAATTAATCTCTTCTACACATTTGCACCAACAAGTTTGGTTGGGACTGGTAGTGCTGCTTAAAGAAAAAAAATAAAAATAAATAAAATAAGACTTTTGACCTGGATACTTCCTACTGCATCATGCTTGATGGGTACACACTTGGAGCATTTATTTATCATCTCACATTGCACACAGCTGCTCAAACTCACTCATAGAAGGTAAGCGCTCAGGGCAGGGCAGGGTCTGCACATACGTGAAATTTTCAGGTAGGTATGTAGTCGGTTGAGCAACATACTCGCTGGAGTTGTTACCATCTGGATAGTCTGTAAACACAAACACAGATATATAACATTAGCAGATTTAAGAACTTTCACTTGAGTGAAATGCCAGAACTCATTTTTCTGTGTAGGTGATCTGCATTCGTGTCCTCACCCTTACCTGTGCCATTGAGCGTGGTATTCTTATTAGTGTACGATCTGATCATCTGGCCAATTGTGCGCACGTTATCACGCAGCATTATACCCTGAGCCTGCACCATGAAGAAGTACGTGTTGGCTGAGAGAAACAAAGGAAAGAAGAAAAGGAACTTAATCACATGTTAAACAGAGATATATATCTTAAGAATATCGAAACTCCAAAAGATCTTAGCAAGCTACCTATACTAATGAAAGCCTCAAAAGAACATGAATATGGACACCAGTGGTGAGGTGGTAGATTCAACAGGATCACCTGACCAACAACATTCATGATATATGGAGTTGCTATATAGACTCCGGTCCACTCCAAGGGACAAGCTTCTGTATCGGAGTAGCAAAGAAAACACGGGTGGTTCATGTGTCTACTTGCATATCTTCAACAATAAGGCCTTGCACCTCTGATGCTTGCTCCTTAAATATACAGTGGTACCTCAGTTCACATTGGTAATTAGTTCCAGAGGTCTTGGCAAGAACCAAGCAAATTTTTCCCATAAGGCATAACGTAAATTGAGTTAATTCGTTCCAGACACCCAGAAAAATCAACACTGTATAAGGCATTATATGCATTAATAGAGTTATACTGTGCAGATGCTCCCTGATTTACAATGGGGATATGTTCTGACAAATCCATCATAAGTTAAATGCATCATGAACCAAGGAGTTCAATGAGTGTTTGGTAGAGCAGTCTATGATAAGTAATGACAAGTAAGTTTGAAATATGTAAAGTATGTTTAAAATACTGACATTACCCTACAGCTGACCAAAATCATCAACACTAAGCTTATTTTATAATAAAGTGTTGAAAAAAAATCTCATGTAACTTAGTGAGTAATGGATTGAAAGTAAAAAGTAAATGCAAAACATTCTATTGGTGAGCTCAGGGAGCAAGCACAGTTGCTGATGCTAACTTCAGCCTGTGTTCTGGGAGGATTCCGGTGTTCCCGTTTCCCTTTCGGTTGGCTGTCAATACTTTTTTTAGGATCTATGGAGACTTCTTTGCACTAAGAACACAGAATAAAGAAACACACAAACACGGCAGAGCTTTTTCTGAGAAACAGCTATTGTGAGACTGAATCACAATTGATATGCACTAAATCGTGAAGAGTGTTTCGGTTGAAACGAGTCGCATAGCTAGTCGCATAGCTAGGCTCTGCTCATACAAGTGCACAAGCAACCGACGAGAGCCGAGAAATTTGTCTAGTTAAAAGGAGTCGAGAACCGAATTCGACGAATTCCAAGGTGGTCAAGAACTGAGATATCACTGTACTCTTATTTGATTATTATTAATAAAATAAAAATACATTTAGTTGCAACTCTGATGCTTATTCCATTTCCATTTACAGCAGAAACCTCAAAGCAATTTACAATTTAGCTAAGCAGTCAAAAGTAAAGGGTTTTCCTAAAGTGCCCAATGACTGGCAGAGCAATGATTTGAACTAATAACCTTTTGAATAATAGTCTAGGGCTTCACTATTGATCCACCATTGACTAACTAAAACAACATAGGTCTTGTAAAAATTACAAGAATGCCTATCTTAATCTGGAAATCTTATTATGAGATGGACAATAGGCTAGAACACCTACACTCAAAAAGGACGAGATAACAGGAATTAATAGGACTCAACATGGAGTGCAACAGCGAGTTCTGCAATGGAATGGTGTACCACACATGTATTCCTGTGCCCTGTGTTCACCAGGAATAGATGCAGGAGTCCCCACAGGGAACCCCGGCCAGGAAAAAGCAGGGACAAAACAGAGGGGGAGCCTATGTGCTTATGGGCTTAGCTGGTGTGCTGAATACACAGAGCACTAGCTCGTACCATCTCCTAAATAAGCTATTAGCATCAGCCTACAGCAGAGAGCAAAATTAAAGAACATGCATTTCACTACATTTCAAAGTCACTGCATATCCCAGTTTAAAGTTGTTCTAACAGGTACAGGAGGAATGGAGGTGAAGTAAATTTCACAATTTAAAATACTCAATCACATTTTGAAAAAAAAAAAACCTTAAATGCGAAATTTGAAAGAGACCACTTTGGAATACTTCACATGTATCTGTGTTAATTTCACACCCAGTACTCTCATTTATTCACTCCTTATCTTATTCACTTAATGCTGATCAAGGTCACGGGAGAGCTGGTGCCTAACCAGTGTCACAGGGCGCAAGGCAGAAACAGCTATAGACAGGGCACCAATCCATCGTAGGGCACACCAAGGGCACTTTGGAAACACCAGTTAACCTAACACGTCTTCGGAATGTGGAAAGAAACCGGCATACTCGGAGTAAACCACCATGCCGCGGCACCTAGTACTATTTTTCTTAATTGTATGACAGTCCCTATTCACCAGGCAAATGTTTTTTTTTTTTTTTCGTAAGATCTGCATCAGTTATATTCGCCAAATACTTTTACACATCCAAGGAATTCGTAGCCGGCTGATGGTATTTCTCTACAATAATGCACAGACTATTTACATGTGCTAACAATGTAGATATACAAAGAGTATAGGAAAAAACTTTAAATAATATAATGCATAAAGTGCAAATGTGCTTGTAAACAACAGTAAATGAGTCTCCATATGTAATGAGTTACATATGTACTGAGATAACTGAATGTCAAACAGGACACCAGTACATTATATGGACACAAACAATTGTCAGTTATTTATCAAAGTGATGGCATGTGGAATGAAACTGTTCTTGTGTCTTGTAGTTCTTGTGCGCAGGGTTCTGTAGCGCCTGCCTGAAACAAGGAGGTAAAAGATGTTGTGACTTGGATGTGAGGAGTCTGTAATGATTTTCTCTGCCCGGTTCCTGGTTCTTGTTATGTACAAGTCATGGAGGGAGAGCAGGGGGCACTGATGATTTTCTCAGCTGTCCTTACAGGTCATTGCAATCTGATTCTGTCCTGATTTGTGGCTGATCCATACCAGACCGTGATGGATGTGCAATAAGAACAGATTAACCGCAGAAAGTACATCCTCGACCTGAAGGTCTCCACAGTAGACACAATACTGTTTGACAGCATGGGGAGGGCAGGATTGTGGGTCGTCTCTTATAATCCACCATCATCTCCACTGTCTTGAGTGTGTTCAACTCCAGGTTGTTCTGACTGCACCAGAACACCAGTCGTTCAACTTCCTGCCGATATGCAAACTCATCTCCATCTTGATTGAGTCCGATGACCGCAGTGTCATCTGCAAACTTTAGGAGTTTGACTGCTGGGTCTGTAGAGGTGCAGTCATTGGAGAAGAGGGAGAAAAGTAGTGGCGAGAGAACACAACCAAATGGCGCACCAGTTCTGACTGTTCGTATGGATGTAGTGAGGTTCCCTAGCCTCACCTGCTGTGCTCTGCTAGTTAGGAAGCTGTTGATCCACTGACATATTGGGGGATTCAGTGAGCTGACAGAGATTGGAGCAGAGGATTTCTGGGTTGAAGGCGTTAAACGCTGAGGTGAAGTCCATGAACAGGATCCTTGCCCATGTCCTTGCACTCCTGAGATGTCCTAGGATGTAGTGCAGTCCCGTGTTGACTGCATCATCCACTGATCCGTTTGCCATATAAGCAAAACTGCAAGGGGTCCTGCAGGGGTCCTGCGATGGTCTTCAAATATGTCAAAACCAGACGTTCAAATGACTTCATGACCCCAGAATTTAGAGCAACTGGCCAGTAGTCACTTAGTCCTGTGACGGAGGGTTTCTTGGGAGATGAATGGTGGAACGTTAGAAGCAGAATGAGATTTTGCACAGCTCCAGTGACATGTTGAAGATCTGAGTGAAGACAGAAGCCAGTTGGTCAGCGCAGGCTTCGAGACATGAGGGTGAGATACCATCCGGGCCTGGTGCCTTCCTGGTTTTCTGTCTCTTCAAGAAACAGGTTACTTCCTTTTCACATATCTTCAGTGCAGCCCGTGTATCCGGTGAGAAGGGAGTGGTGGCTAGGGGTGAGAAGCGGGTTGTTGACGATGTGCAGGAGGGTGTGAATGTGTCCCTCTCAAACCTACAACAGGACTCATTAAGGTCGTCAGCAAAGTCTTTGTTTGCCTAAACAGGGTTGGGTGGTCTCCTGTAATTAGTGATGGTTTGCAGACCTATCCACCATGTTGATTTAGGATCATTAGCTGAAAAACAACTATGCTGAAAAACAGGTTATGACCAAGCTTTGTCAGCTTGTTTCTGGCCTGCGTGTACAGGGCCCCATCCCCACTTCTGTAGGCTTCTTCCTTGGTCTGACAAAGTTTCCTTAATCTAGTTGTGAACCACGATTTTTATTTGTCATTATTGTTTGTGGAGAAGGTCTTGGTTAGCACACACTCATCTTCACAAAACTGATATACAATGTCAGTTAGTTCATCCAAGCTGTCGGCTGTAGCTTCAAAAACACTCCAATCAATACAGTCAAAGTAGTCCTGCAGTTCCTGCTTTGGCTTGCTGGTCCATTTCACTGTTTTAACCACAGGCTTAGCTGTTTTTAATTTCTGCCTGTATGATCAGTAACCACAAGGTGACTAAGAAGAACTGGTCCAAAAAACCAATAGCAGTCACATCTGATAGAAGACCTCGCAGGTGGTCGTGAACCTTTTTGTAAAGCTCTGGCAGAGCCGTTTCTGAAATGTAGTGTCGCAATGGTAGGGCATATCGCGGCTCCAAAAGCTCTATAAAGGACGACAAAAACCTGTATTTTCTACCACAGCGATAGGCTGGTCATCCAAAGCGATGAATTCAATGACCCTCTCTGTAATCTTTTTGGCCATATCGCTGTCTCGAGAAAATTTCTCTCTTCTTTTATAAGTTTCTGCTAGCGTTTGTTGCTTAGGTGTAGCCTTTGCCTGAGTTGCCTAAATAAACTCGCTGTATTCGGCCGAGTGTTTATTTTTTAGGTGCCGTATCACATTGGTAGTATTGAACGCAGCTCTGCTACTACCGCCTCGTGAAACGGCTGTAGCTTCAAAAACACTCCAATCAGTACAGTCAAAGTAGTCCTGCAGTTCCTGCTTTGGCTTGCTGGTCCATTTCACTGTTTTAACCACAGGCTTAGCTGTTTTTAATTTCTGCCTGTATGATCAGTAACCACAAGGTGACTAAGAAGAACTGGTCCAAAATACACTTTAGTGACAGGTGCAAGTTTCATTTAGTTGGATCGGAGTAGAAACATCGATGGTGAACTGGGGTAAGATTGAACCCACAGTGTGTGATGAAGTCAGTTAAGTTCGGAGGAAGAAGCATGGGGCATTTTCTGCAGCAGGGGATGGGCCTATCATACAGCTACAGGACAAAGTAACGTGAATGAATTTCGTCAGAATCTTTATCGGCAACATGCGGTTCCTTCCCTGTCAACATCTTCCAAATATCCAGCAATTTCTATACAAGACAGTGGCCATGTCATACTGCAAAGCAGGTAAAGCATTCCTTCCGCTTCATCAGTAATTTAGATGGCTGGATGTTGCACAATATAGAGGTTTTTGTTGATTTACCTAAGCAATTTTATAACATGCCAGTTGAACAGTGGTATGAACACAGCAAATACTGCTTCAAGTGCTTATGAACTTATATCTATTGTATTTGCTACCAATTGAATGAATAACAACAGTGCAAAACAGTTACGACAATCTGTTCTAGTGACACTCCTTCCAAGCTAGACTTTTGCCCTCTATAAGGTTATATATATATATATATATATATATGAATTCAGTTTGCGACAAATTTTTCTGTATTACATGGTGTATCGTGCTGGAACTACAAGTTGGGACACACACACACACACACACACACACACACACACACACACACACACACACACACACACACACACACACACACACACACACTAACCATTAACCCATCAAGAGAAAACATCTAAGGAGATTGCTAAAACTACTAAAATCAGGTTATGAACTGTCCAACGCATTATTAAATAAAAATGGAAGGACAGTGGGGAAACTAGTGATGTCCCGATCAAGTTTTTTTGTCCCCGATCCCAGTCATTAATTTTGAGTGTCTTCCGATATCGAGTGTCAAACCGATTCAAGTACATTACAGTCATTCAAATTAATCCAATGTATATGTTTGACAACTGAGTTAACATTAAGAAAAAATTGCCTGCACCCAAGTTATTGCTTAATGTTTTTTTATTTTTACAAAATAAAAGTAAACAAACTTTTTGTATAAATTCCACTTAGTGCAGCATTGCAGTAGTAAACTAGAACACTCAAAATGAGTAAGATAATCACAGTTCCACTTTGAACTTATCATTCGCAGTCACAACGCATAAAATATCACAATTCTGTTTAATGCAGTGATACAGTAAAAAATGTGTACTAATAATGAATGCTTAAAATGACCTATGATCTTCCTTGCGTTGGCCAGTGTGTCTGTGATGCTGTGCTGAGGAAGCAGCCCCTCGTGTACAACCAGCTGAAGCGTATGCACGATGCAGCCCACGTTTTTTACCCACATTTCATCCATTGCTTTTTTCATATTTCTTGCATTGTCGCGCAAAAAAACACTGACCCGTTGCTTGTCTATTTCCCAAGTGTTTAACATCTCCTCCATAGCTTGTTTTACGTGCTCTGCTGTATGAGACCCGCGAAACTGATTCAATCCAGTGTGCAGTGAGGCTAAGTAATGACTTCGGAGAAACATCACAGCTCCAAATAACGGTGGTGAAACCAATAGCAGTCACATCTATGATAGAAGACCTCGCAGGTGGTCGTGAACCTTTTTTTAAAGCTCCGGCAGGGCCGTTTCTGAAATGTAGTGTCGCAATGGAAGGGCATATCGCGGCTCCAAAAGCTCTATACAGGACGACGAAAACCTCTATTTTCTACCACAGCGATAGGCTGGTCATCCAAAGCGATGAATTCAATGACCCTCTCTGTAATCTTTTTGGCCATGTCGCTGTCTCGAGAAAATTTCTCTCTTCTTTTAAAAGTTTCTGCTAGCGTTTGTTGCTTAGGTGTAGCCTTTGCCTGAGTTGCCTGAATAAACTCGCTGTATTCGGCCGAGTGTTTATTTTTTAGGTGCCGTATCACATTGGTAGTATTGAACGCAGCTCTGCTACTACCGCCTCGTGAAACACTCGCATTGCAAACATTACACTAGGCGGATGGACTTGTTTCGCTTTCCACACTGCAGACATTATAGCCACATCCTGCCACAACTTGTGCTTTCCGTTTACGAAACCTACATGACCGCTGACGTAAAACAAGGGATCGGGCTTAGGTTCGTGTTCAGTAAGCCGATACCGATCAGTTAAAAAATGCCTTAATCGGCCCGATTCCGATCGCAAAGATCGGGACCTCCCTAGGGGAAACATCATCTTCAAGGAAGGAATGTGGTCGAAAAAAAACCCTTGACTGAAGGTGATCAGTGTTCATTTAAATGTGAAATCAAATTGTAGAGAAACAACAGTAGAACTCAGGGATATGTTTAATAGTGAAAATAAGAGAATTTCCACATGCACAGTGCGAAGGGAAGTCAAGGGATTAGGATTTCACAGCTGTGTAGCCTTAAGAAAACCACTTGTCAGTGAGGCTAACCAGCAAAAGTAGCTTCAGTTTGTTATCAAGCATAAAGACTGGACTCTGGAGCAATGGAAGAAGATCATGTGGTCTGATGAGTCCAGATTTACCCTGTTACATCAATGGATTTTTTTCTTCCTTGATTGCACGGGCATATTCCAAGATGACAATGCCAGGATTCATCAGGCTCAAATTGTGAGAGAGTGGTTCAGTGAGCATGAGACATCATTTGCACACATGGATTTGGCCACCCCAGAGTCCAGACCTGAACCCCACTGAGAATCTTTGGGATGTCCTAGAGAATACTTTGAGCAGTGATCCAGATCTCCCATCATCAATACAAGATTCTGGGGGGAAAAAATCAATGCAACTCTGGACAGAAATAAATGCTGTGACATTGCAGAAGCTTGTGGAAACGATGTCACAGCGAATGCATGCCGTAATCAACGTTAAAGACGGTCCAACCAAATATTAGTGTGTGACCTTTTTTTTGGCCAGGCAGTGTTTATAAGTAGTAGTATATTCTAGATGTACAGAAGACCAAAATTGTAGAGAAGTACACAATTTCCAGAGGCAAAGGATGTTTCGGACAAAGGTCCTTCATCAGCTGTGCATATTCAAAATGCTTCTGAATATGTGGGAGGAGAGACCAGTTTACGTTTGAAGATGTTGATGTTTAAATTATAACACTGATTGCATAGGGTTCAAAATTTCCAAGAGTGTAGATCAGTTCTTTTACTTTGAATTTCCTAATATGATTGCTGCCATAGCAACAAATGGCCATGCAAACAGATACATCATTGATGGAATGTCCATCAGTATTAAAATGCCTTGCCACTGGAAATGACAAAACCTTAGTTTTGATGGTCTGAAGGTCAAGTCAAGTCAGATTTATTTATATAGTGCTTTTTACAATGGAGCATTGTCTCAAAGCAACTTAACAATTTTAGATTATCTCCTAATATCTACGTCCAATCCCAAATTGAGCAAGCTTAGGGCAACAGTGGCAAGGAAAAACTCACCAAGTGTTATGAGGAAGGTTATGAAGGTGTTCAACAAATCAGTCAGTGAGCCTTCTCTGCAGCACTGCAGGAGTGGTCTACTGTATTGTTTGCAGGAGATGCAATCAGCTTTTCATTGTAAAAACTAAGAGAAGGCCAGCTGATCTATTTGTCGAACACCTTCAGACTATCAAAACTAAGGATTCGTCATTTCCAAACTATCACACACTGCAAAGTTGTTCAAATTGTACTTTATTACCAACCTGGATAAGAGCCTTTTTACCAGTTAGTGCACAGGTACAAGCACAAGCAAAGATTCTGAACTGCAACTCACCCCACTCAGGTCGCGGTTTTATATATGCACCAACACAGTAAGTCATACATCACTACCGTACTGCACTAAAAACACACTTTGTGCTAAATCCCAGGCATAAATGGTACAGCAAAATTTTTAAAAAATGCACTGTGAGCTTTTACTAACTAATAAAAAGACATACACAACAGATCACACAGACACACAAGAATCCATAAATAAACAGACAATCGAGCTGTGTGCTAAACGTTGAGATCGGGAAACAAACACACACAAACTGAAATCTGAATTAAGGTTTTCAAAGCACTGTGCTGTTTGTGTGTGGCTGTGTTTGTACCACTGTCAGCATCACAAGTGTAGGCTAAATATGGCTGGAACAGAATCGGTTATATGAGATGGCTCGACCAATCATTGGTGCAGCTCATATAGATATATTTGCAATCCTGGGGCACCGGTACCATCTGCATGCGCATTCTCCGCTGCAGGTTTCACAGTTAACAGACTGCGCACCAGACCAACCACACAGCATGTTGACATGTTGCTATTTCTAAATAAACAATAATAGATAAGCTGTCTGTTAGGCTGAGGGAGGTCTGACGCATGTATTATATATTGATTTCCATATTGACATTATAGCATCATGCAGTTGCTGCAGCTTTGTCGGCTGCACACCATGATGTGAATTTTCCACTCCACCACATCTCAAAGGTGCTCTACTGGATTGAGATCTGGTGACTGTGGAGACAGTACAGTGAACTCACTGACATGATCATGAAACGTCTGAAGGTCTAAGATGATTTGCGCTTTGTGACATGGCCCATTATATTGCTGGAAGTAGCCATGGGAAGATGGGAACACTGTGGTCATAAAGATGGACACGGTCAGCAACAATACTCAGGTAGGCTGTGGATTATAAACAATTCTCAATTTATATTAAGGGGCATGAACAAGGCAGGATGGAGCCATGCTTTCATGTTGATTACATCAAATTCTGACCTGGCCATCCAAATGTCACAGCACAAATTGAGACTCATCAGACCAGCCGACATTTTCCAAACATCTCTTGTCCATTACTGGTGAGCTGACAGGAGTGGCACCCAGTGACGTCTTCTGCTGCAGGAGGCCTCAACATGTTGTGCATTCAGAGATGCTCTTCTGCACATCTTGGTTGTAATGAATGGTTATTTTCGTTACTGTTGCCTTTCTAACCAGTCTGGCCATTCTCCTGTGACCTCTGGCACTTTTGCCCAAATTTTTGCCAACTTCCCTCACTTTGTATTTTCTCTTTTACATTCTCTGTAAACCCTAGAGATTGCCATTAGTGAAAATCTCAGATGATCAGCAGCACCAACACCCATGCCACATTCAAAGTCACTTAAGTCACCTTTCTTCCCCATTCTGATACACACACACACACACACACACACACACACACACACACACGTATATGTTAGACTATAATAAAAGTTAGACTTTAATAAAGCCATAATAAACTAAGGAATACAATAATATAATAAAGCTATAATAAACTAAGGAAATGAACAACGTTGGGAAAATCTGATGCAATATGTTTTTTTTATATATATAACTGTGAATTCAAGAAAAGCAGGCAACATAAAATTATAATCAAAAAGGCACTGACTTTGTGAGCATTTTTCACTATTCCATATCTTTCTTTTGCTGCTGTGACTGTATTACAGTATTAAATGAATACATATTGGTGGGCTTCAAAAGCAAACAAGAAATTCTTGTTGTACTACAGAAAAGCGGGTTAACCTTTTTTTTTTTTTTTTTGCTGCTACCCACAACAGATCAACTAGTGGGGGACTTGACTGAAAAGGACTTTTTAATGTTCACTGTGCACATGCCAAAACCTGACGCAGCCTATCTGGGACTGATTCAACGAACTGTAATCCCTTGATAAGTGGCAAACACATTTTCTGTTAAATTTGCTAATTCAGCTTTTTTCCAGAGCATGTAAATGTAAGCTGACATAATAAGAGGAGAACAAATTTGTCGTGCATGGGTGTGCTTGCATCAGAAAGTAAATATTTAATGCTTGATTAAAGCTCTACAAGTACATAAGTGATGTTTTGCTCTTTGTCCACTTAAAAATCTACTTATTTCCTCTTGATATATTCTTTACCTGAGCATACTGCAAGAGCGTTCCTATGTACTAGGGCCATGCTTAAAACAAAAAAAAAAAAATACAGCAAAACATTTACATTACATTTACAGCATTTAGCAGACGCCCTTATCTGATACAACTGATACAACCTTACAATCCAAGCAATTGTGGGTTAAGGGCCTTGCTCAAGGACCCAACAGTGGTACCTTGGCAAAGGTGGGATTTGAACCCTGGACCTTCTGATCCATAAGACTGTACACCGCAACTTCTATGTCATCTGTTTTTAGATTCTACGCGAATTACGTGAAAGATAGCAATACATCGCAATACGCATTGTATCGGGACCCAGAATATCATGATGTACTGAAGCACTTTTGATGCACTTTCCGGGCTATAAAGCGCACCGGGTTATAAGACGCAATTTCAACGATCGGCTACTAACGGATCCTATTTCAGGACAATAAAGCGCAACCGAGGTTATAAGACGCATTAAATAAAACAAAACCCTTATGTTCCGTCGGAAGCTCAGTTTGGTCTTTACCTGGCGCAGGGCGTCTTCTTGCTTCCTCCACTTCCGTACCATTGATTCGTTAATGTTGAATTCTCTCGCAGCTGCTCTATGTCCATGTTGTACTGCGTGACTGATAGCGTTGAGTTTGAAATCCGCTTCGAAAATAAATGAATGAATGCACATACGCTAATGCTGAAACACATACCGTATTACTCTGCAATGCTGCGCACTACGGTGGCCGTAAGCTTCGTAACCTACCAAGACCGTGCTAAAACATTTTGACAGATTTATGAGCGCCGTGTACCATCTACAATCGGTTCTAGGTCAGAAGGCTCAACCAGAATTAATTCACACATTAGATGCACCGCATTTTAAGGCGCACTGTCGATTTTTGAGAAAATTAAAGGATTTTAAGTGCGCCTTATGGTCTGAAAAATACGGTAAGTTTATTCAGAATGGTGCAATAAAGAAAAACACATCCAATGTGCAGCAGTTCTGCAGATGGAAACAAATTGTTGATTAGACAGGTTCAACAGGGAATGACCAGACTGGTCTGAGCCACTCCGCACACATGGTCAGCAAAAAAATAATAATAATCTCAAAGTACAAAATGGCACACATTGGGGCTAAAACAGCAGAAGACCATGTCAGAATCCTCTGCTGTCAGCCAACAACAGAAAGCTGAGGCTGCAGTGGGCACAGGCTCACCAAACCTGGAAATTTCAAGACACAGAAGGCACAGATGGTAGGGTCAGAACAGCATGAATCCATAGACCCAACTCTGACCTTGCCTGATGTCAACAGTACAGGCTGGTAGAGGTGTGTGTCGTCTGTAATACCAATCAACAATGCCACAGTCTATCTGATTACTGTTACTGACCAACTGCATCCCTTCACCCATTTTCTAACATTTATTACCATAATGATAATGCATCATGTCACAATGCAAAAGTCGTCTCAAACTGGTCTCAAGAACCCAACAATGAGTTCAGTGTTCAGTGGCCTTCCCAGTCACTGGATAGGAACGTAAGAAAACACCTTTGGGATGTGGGAGAACAGGAGATTTGCAGCATGACAAAGAAAAATTTGCCGGAATTGATTGACAATTACGTCAATATGGAATAGACTCTGAAAGGAACGTTTCCAACTTCTTGTGGAGCCCATGCAACAAAGAACTGATGCTGTTTGAAGGCAAATGGACCCAGGGTTAGTATAGTATTCATAATCCATCTCATTTAACTTGTGCAGCTTACTACAGCAACAGTGGCAAATCACAGCCCCACATGAACAGCACAGCGCTTTTACTAGCTAATTCAGAATTCAGTTCGTGTGTGTAGCCTACAGAGTTTTAGACATGGTTCAGCCAATCATAGGTTTGTTTATGAGACCACTGCTGATGCAGGTACATGAAGAGGAAGTGTTAGATTTCAGTTGTGTTTTGAGTGCTACTTAGTTAAAAAAAAACTCTCTCTCTGTACAGTGCAGTACTAAAGAGGGAGTAGGGAGACTAACGAGTAGGGATGCATTTCGGACAATGCCATGTCTTCAGCGTGGAAGCGCTTCAGACGAAGCTGTCTGCAACATATCAACAGGGAAAATAAGCCGTGGAGGAACAAGTCCAAAAACATGCTGAATAACAAATTTAATATGACAGTTAAAACAGCATCACCACGATGAATGTGTGGAATTTGACAAAAAAAAAAAGATATTAAAGACGGCAAAGATGTTAAAGATAAAGCTGGCAAGAGCAAGAGCTTTCTTTAGCAATGAAGAGTTTTCCATTAAAACAAAAGTTGTACAAAAAGGTTTCTGTGCGCTGTAGTGTACAATTCTACAAAAGAAAGAAAATCGGAATTGTCTGGTCGTATGGTGGATCAGACACAGCAGTGCTGCTTTACTGAAAATAGTTCACCAACCAATAATGTCCAGCCACCAGCATCCTGTAGGCAGCATTGATGGAGGGTGACTCAGACAAATTGTGCAACAACAGATGACCTACTATCTTTGACTTTGCTTCTACGAGGTGGAGCAAATATGGTAGAAGAGTCTAAAAGAGTTCAGTGAGTGAATACAGTGTTTAAAAACTCGGCAGCACTGCTATCTGATCCACTCATACCAGCACAACACCCACTAACATACCAGCGCCATGTCAGTGGCACTGCAGTTCCGAGAATGATCCATCACCCAAATATTATCAGATCTGTGGCATTACAAGGTGCTTCTATAAGGTATGTGAAACCGATCAAACTGACAATGCGTGTAGAAACAAGGAGGTGTACATCCTGTGCAATGTCCCACTGTATTATGGCCCTCGTTTCCTCGTTAAATACCGATTTATTTTATAGTGTGTTGATGGAAAAAAGCTTACCAAACATAAGCACCGCGATACGCATCTTATGCAAGAACAGTAAGGTAATTAGACATACTTAGCTATGCCATGTCCACGCCAACAGTTAACAGATGATTAGATAAACAGTTAATCGGGCATTAACAGCACATCACTTAAAGCGAGCTAGCTACTTTATTAACGGTTTCCAAAGCGCATTAATTCTGAAGCTAAGACTGGCTAAGTATTTAAGTCAGCGTGTCACCTAAATTAAACATACTGGTTTACACTAGTTATTTACAAATAACGCATAAAAGCCTACCAACTCAGCTCCTGTTCGCAAACAACAACGGCGTTACGGAATGAATGAACTGAATTAGCTTCCCAGCTAATCCAGATTGGAAGCAAGCTACTAGCAAGCCTGAAATTCTCTACCTACCAAGCTTCATGGAATTAATTACTGCATTCATTTTACAGCTCAAGCAATCCATAAATAAACACCCACCTATTCCAGGAGCCACATAGATGAAGTACAGACAGGTCGTAGACATGGAGAAGAAAAAAATGAAGGCCAAGAAGGAGCGGTTCGAAAGCCGCAAGAGTCGCCTCGTCCTCAGCATTTTATTGTTGCTCCGGCTACTAGCTACCCGTCAGGTCCATAAATATATCCAAAATCTGTATGATTAAAAACGTTCTCCGGGAGAATCAAGGCTGTGCTGGAGTACTCATCGCTGTGGCCTGTGGTGATCGGATCTTCTCTGCTCGGACCGTCGGGGAAGCGATGAGTAAAAACTCAGCTAGTGGTCAGAACTGCTGAAGCCAAGAAATTTCTAGACTGACAAAAAGGTAGCAGGCCTAAGGTGAGTTCAGGCAATATGAAGCCGGCGTTCATTGTACATGATGTAAATGTGGAGCGGAAAATGGCAGAAACAAGGTTTCAGATGTGCAGGTGCCGATGCACCATGTTTTGATATGTAGGAAGAAGAAATCGGTGGCTGATGAGAAGTTGTGTTAGCGATCAGCGCTTCCTCCTACCGTTCACTTTCACAACATCGCTACAGTCAGGTAATTAATCCAACGTGTTGTATGAAGCTGCTAAACGGACAAAACATATAAAGGGAAATTATCTAAAACGAAAAACGCGGGTATCTTCTGCCGATCTTGTGCTGGCGCTGCATTGCTGACTTATATCCGGGTAAATGTGTAACCACTAGAGACAGTATGGCTAAAGACTAGTGATGTGTCGGTCGCGACCGATCCGGCTCTAAGAGCCGGTTCTTTGAAATGAACGACGGGAGCCGGTTTCTGATTGTGAGCCGATTGATATATTTTGTAATTTATTGTACATTCCGACACATTGCTGCTTATTGCACTTCTGGTTAGATGCTAAACCACATTTCGTTGCGTTGTACTTGTACACGTGTAATGACAGTAAAGCTGAATCTAATCTAAAATATATATATACATACACACACACACGTGTGTGTGTGTGTAGAAGATCCTCTTCTCAAAGAGAATCTTTTCTAAAATCTTTTCTAAAACAGGTCAGATCATAATAGAAAGGAGAAGCAGGATCAACCCCTCAAAGATGAGATCCTTGGTTTTTTAGAATGCCAATATTAATTAGAAACTGTAACCTGGATGCTGCTTTTTCTTTTTTGCACATTTTTATTTATATTTTGTTGAGTGACGTTTTGTTGATGATGTCTAGTTTCCCTATATATAGTTGCAAATTTACAAATAACACACATAATCAGAAACCTGAGACCAGATCGGACCTGTAATTGACATGGGTCTTCGGTTTTGTATATTATAATTTATTTTACTGTGTTCCATTGTGAGTATATAAATAAAAAGCATATTAATAACAACAAACATTGGATATTATGTGTTTTTACGTTAGTAATTCATTTTACACATACTTTGGTAATAAATTAAGCTACAAAAAATCTGAAGAGCCACTTGGGAGCCGAAAGAGACGGCTCTTTTTTGTGAGCCGAGCTAAAAGAGCCGGCTCTCTGAAAACAGCCGGAATTCCCATCACTACTAAAGACCAGTCCACTCAACTCTCAAACCCGACTAGTGCACTATTGTAACACACTACATACAATAACGTTTAGGGTGGTACACAGGTTTGTTTCATCCACTAACGAAACACACGTTCAGTCTAAAATTACAATTTTATCACTATGCAAAAAACAAACTAACAGACTAGAAAAACATAGAGTGACCGAATATGTTTAGTTTGTATTCCGAAATCACGTTCTAGTGCACTACTTTGGCTCAGCATTTAGACGGTTTAGATTGAAACCCTTTTTTTTTTCAAGAATCAGCGCGCTTTCAAAACTGATGTTTGGATTGGGGGCTTGGGTTGTATATTTATGTATATTTATATTTAGTTTTTGGGTTGTATATTTATGTTTAAAAAATGGGAACGTGACGTCAGCTACGCAAGGGTTTGTGGGTTTTTAGGACACGGAGGCTAGTAGTGAGAGTGTATTATATATAGTGGTGTTATCCTGTTTCTAAACATGGTGGAATGGTTAATGTTTGCTGTGTTATCGATCGGCGTGGAAAGCGTATTTCAAACGGAGTGCGATTTTTCAGCTTTCCAACTTGGAAGCAAAGAAACGGAGCGCATGGTTTGGGAAGCAGGTGTAAGATATAAGGGGCGGTAACAAGTCGCGTGGTCAGTGGAGGTCTGCGTCAGAGCTCTTAAAAGCAAACTAAACATATTGGGACCCATTATCAGCTGCTCTGTTTTCTATGTCCTCCTGACCTAAACTACATGGATAATTTTAGGGGCACTATAGGACATTTAAATCCAAGTATTCATTAACATCACAAGGTACACTTTGGAATACAGGTTTGCGCCGTTTAATGTTCGCAATACGTTCTGCGAAACGGGACGTTGACCTAAATGGACATTACTTATATAGACACAGTAGTTTAGGTCATTTGCACAAAGTGTTTTATTTTAAACAATAATACTAATTAAAACACAATTTGAAAACATTTAGTACAGTAGCCTACTGTATCCTGGAGTGACTCTTGTGTATCGGATTACTTAATGCCGATGTGCATATTTTACATTTTATTTGAACTATGACTCCATGACTTATTAGTTTAAATAAATTAGTTTCATTCTTTCATTTATCATCTACGCCGCCCAAGGAGGTTGGGTCCCTATTTGAGTCTTGGTTCTCCCAAGGTTTCTTCCTCATAACACTTAGGGAGTTTTTCCTTTCCACTGTTGCCCTAGGCTTGCTCAATTTGGGATTGGACGTAGATATTAGGAGATAATCTAAAATTGTACAGTTTCTTTGAGACAATGCTTCATTGTAAAGAGCGCAATATAAATAAATCTGACTTGACCTACTGTACAAAACAGCAATTCTCGTCTTTGTATCCTTCTATAAAATTTGAAAGATAAGGAAAGGAAAGGAACATTGTTGCTTTCTGCCTTCAAGAGTGGGATTCTCTTTGCTGTCAGCAGGTGTCGCAAGGGTTCACTCGTACTAGTTTTCATTCAGACACAAATTAAGATGTATATAAGGCAGATTATATTTCCCTTATATTCTTAAGACATCGGATAATAAAGGGAACAGACTTTGATCAGATGGACGTTAAATGCACATAAGCCTATCTGTATTATGAAATCATGCTGGGATCAGATTTTGAGCAAATAACTTGTGGGGTCCATGTCAGCATGTGTGCACGCTATCATTGCAGTGAAAAGGAACATAGCCTACCAAATACTAAGAATTCTGAAAGTTTATAAGACATTTCACTCAAATTTGAAAAATGATTTGCAATGAAAAAAAGAAAAAGCCAAAGTATAAGCACTTTCACCAGTAATATCTGCACCCACGTCAGCCCCACTGTATCTTATAAGCCACCCACCATGCTGCAACAGAACACACTCTGACTGCTGTAGCAAATTCATAATTAACTGTTGATTATTTAATCAAACCTACACTGCATCTACCTGAAATATCTTTGTTATTTCCAGAAAATCTGAGATTATTGGTTTCTAATTGACAAGCAGTTATTTGCTTCATCATTTATTTAAAGGTCTGGTTTACACATATTTAATCTGTATTCAAGCCTCTGCTCAATAAAATATTACTGACACCATCCTGACCATACTTAACAAATTCTAAAATATAGGTAGTTTTAAAATAAGTAGCTAATAGCAGGTTGGGAAGATTAGAGTGAAGTCTGCGCTGGAATTCAAGAGGTAAATCCTGGACAGGGCACCAGTCCAATGCAGTACATTTAACAGTGACATGGATTCATTCTAAATTACAAAGTTATTGATTTAGTTTTTCACATCAGTTTTGACTGTTTAGCTTTCCACAGGTTTTGACTATAATTAAGACTAGAAAAGGCACATTTAATAACGGAGTTAAACGTTTCCACGCACCCTGTCCTCCACGTCCTCTACTCTCACTCCAACTCCCTGCATATCTTCATTTACCACAACCATATAACTCCTCTTTGGTCTTCCTCTCCGTCTCTTTCCTGGCAGCTCCCATCTCCAACATCCTCCTACCAATATATCCACTATCCCTCATGTGCACATGTCATAAACTCAGTCTTCCCTCTCGAATATTGTCTCTCAAATTTCCAATCTGTGCTGTCCCTCTGATGATCTCATTCCTAATCCATGTCCACCCTAGACACTCCTAAAGAGAACCTCAACATCTTAAGTTCTGCCACCTCCAGCTCTGCTTCCTGTCTCTTTGTCAGTTTTGCCACTTGTCTCTAACCCATACAACAAGGCTGGTCTCACTATTCTCTTATAAATCTTTGCTTTCACTTTGCTGCGACCTTTTGTCACACAGCACTCCTGACACTCTTCTCCACCTACTCCATTTTGCCTCTACTCTCTTCTTTACCTCCTTTCCACCACTCCCCATTTTCCTTGGACAGTTGATCCCAAATACCTGAACTCCTGTAACCTTTGTGACCACTGATCCCTGTAGCCTGGACTGTTCCACCTGCCTCCCCTTTCATTTACACACATGTTGTTCTTGTCTTATTACAGTTGACTTTCAGTCTTCTCATTTCCAGATTATACCGCCACCTCTCCAGATATCTCTTCATACCTGTTCCCTGTTCTCACTACAGATCACAATGTCGTCTGCAAACATCATAGTCCACGGGGATTCCTGTCTGACCTCATCTGTTAGTCTGTCCATCACCAGAGCAAATAAGAAGGGACTCAGGGCCGATCCTTGATGCAGTCCCACCTCTACCTTGAAGCTATCTGTCACTCCTACAGCACATCTCACCTCTGTCACGCTGTTGTCATATATGTCCTGCACTAATCTAACGTACTTTTCTATGTTATTTCATTAGTCATTTCGTTTTACTACATACTCCAGACTTGTGAAATCTAAATCTAACATTACATGGGGGGTTGCCTTGGAGTCACTTTCAAAGCCTCGCACCAAAAGTGACAACAATGATTACCAGAACAGTACCTTATAAGCAATAGTATTTCTTTGTGTTATGTTTGCGATAACCGTTGGCAGTTGGATGCAAGTATTTAGCAGCTCATTGTTCAAACAGAAAGAACGGGTCATATAACAGGCAAGCATCACTGACGCATGTGAATCCATAGTTACCATCCATGCCAACAGAATGCAACTCAAGACGCGTAGCCTTCCAAAGAAAGCCCTTTACAAAGGATTCCACCAACAGGATTCTTCAGAAAAGCAGCTAGCACTATCTCACTTCATCAGAAGGAAAACATTTTCCAGCATGCCATGCAGTGTGGGGCAGCACCTCTTTGACACCATGCACCTATTGCTGGTGTGTTGGAATTTCCAACCTTTTTTCAGCTTTCCTTAATGAACAAAGGACATTAGCTTTTACTGTTTGTTTATATTTATTGTAGTGTATTCCTCTTCCATATTTCCGGTGTCACTAGCTGCCACCCAACCCCAGATCATAACAAAAGTACCCTTATGCTTAAAAGCAGGCAAAGTGTTCTTTTTAAATGCTTCTCATTTTTTTCCAAACATAGGTTCAGTGATTATAACCAAATAGTTCAGTATTTGTTTTGCAAGACCACAGGTCTTGGTTGCAGAATACCTTTCGCATGTTATGGTCCATGTTTTTTTTGTTGTTGTTGTTGTTTTTTTTTGCATGCATATCGTGTTTGGGTAAAATTGCAGTGAGCTCCGCATCTCCCATAATGTGGAGATTGGATCTTCACTACTCCCATACTCCCAACTTTCCTGCTTTTTTGCTTTTCGTACCTCACCAGTCTTCATGCAGTTTTATCAACAAAGTGTTGGCCTTCCTGAGCTGAGTTCAACAGTTTCCCTTAACTTACAGTGGTGCTTGAAAGTTTGTGAATCCTTTAGAATTTTCTATATTTCTGCGTAAATATGACCTAAGATCAGATCACACAAGTCTTAAAACTAGATGAAGAGATCCCAGTTAAACAAATGAGACAAAAAATTTATACTTGGTCATTTATTTATTGAGGAAAATGATCCAATATTACATATTAGTCAGTGGCAAAAGTATTAACATACATTAACATTTGCCAATGTGTGAGAGGCCTTCAGTTGCTTAGAAGTTACCCTGGGGTCCTTACTGACCTTGCCAATTAATACAAGCCTTGCTATTGGAAAGATCTTTGTTGGTCAGCCACTCATGGGGAGGGTAACAATGGTCTTGAATTTCTTCCATTTGTACACAATCTGTCTGACTGTGGATTGGTGGAGTCCAAACTCTTTAGAGATGGTTTTATAACCTTTTCCAGCCCGATGAGCATCAACAACTCTTTTTCTGAGGTCCTCAGAAATCTCCTTTGTTCGTGCATTGATACACTTCCACAAACATGTGTTGTGAAGAGCAGACTTTGATAGATCTGCATTCTTTAAATAAAAAAACGGTGCCCACTCACACCTGATTGTCATCCCACTGATTGTAAAACACATGACTCTAATTTCACCTTCAAATTAACTGCTAATTCTAGAGGTTCACATACTTTTGTCACTCACTAATATGTATATTGGATCATTTCCCTCAAATAAATAAATGACAAGTATAATATTTTTGTCTCATTTGTTTTAACTGGGTTCTCTTTATCTACTTTTAGGATTTGTTGTGAACATCTGATGATGTTTTAGGTCATATTTATGCAGCAATATAGAATATTTTAAAGGGTTCACAAAGGTTTGAGCACCACTGTACTTTTTTAATGATACGTCACACAGTAAAATCTGCAAGCAGCAATATTAAGATATGTTTTTATAGCCCTTTTCTGGTTGTGAGAGTCAGCTGTCCAGAGGAACCCACTGGAGTTGAGTATAAGCACAAGACCCTGAGATGCTTGAAGTGTCATAGAATAGAATACCTCTGGATATGTGTATACTCACCATGCCCTATGGCGTAACAAGGCAAGAGTACAGCCAGGGTATTTTATGAAGAGATAAACTACTGAACTCAAATTGCATTTCACTACCAATTTATAACTCTTATATACTGTATGCTGCAACTACTTGGATAGTGTGCAGTATACACGGGACCAGTGTGCAGCATGTTATTGCAAACTCATGTTATTGCAAACATAGCACATAAGAAATACTTCACAGAAGAGGAACCCAGTGCTGGTGCAACACCTTCAGCCATCCTTTAATACTTTACTTCTATTGGAAGAATCTAAAATGGGCAAAACAGTTTTTTTAGCAGGTGGGTCAAAAAACAACACTCTCCCTAATGACACACACATTCCAAGAATGATGATTACCTGCAAGCCATGTTCTGGTCCATCTCCCAGTTAGCCAAACAAATTATATTTCCTTAGGGAACATCTTGGCCAAAAAAAAGCTTATAAACTATAATCATGGCACTGTTTTTCTTAATCATGGCACCCCAAAATTTAGGTCTGAAATCCAGAGTACTCTCTCAAAGACACATGACAGTGCTTGATGACACATGTCAGATTTTTCCAGCTGAGACCCATTTTATTGCACTCCTTAACTCAAAATATACTGACTGACTAATGATTGTTGCAAAACTCGTCATGCACTTATGTCTCAGGCAGACACTGGGTCTTGCCACAAGGGGGCGTAAAAGTGCTTTGCACGCTGCCATATAAAAAGGCTCTCAGAGGCTATTTTTGGGTTGTGTACCTTTAGGTGACAGCCAGCCACCGTCACCTTCATTTGCAGAAACAAGAAATCTGGACTGCTGCAGACTTGAACTGTCTTTAGTAATGTCTTTAGCAACAAATCCAGATTCTGTCTGAGATCCGATGATGGCCAGATTTGAGTATGGAGGCCTCGTGGTGAGCGCTTCAATCCTGCCTTTGCTGTGGAGTGACACACTGACCCAACTGCTGATGTGATGATCTGTAGAGCCATCACATATGACAGCCGGTCACCCCTAGTGGTCAAATGTGCCACAGGACACCATACAGAACATGCCTTCATGCCCAACCATATCTCATTTTGTATCCAGACTAGAGGCAGCCCAAAAGGGTACTAGAGCCTCCTTGTACAGTTTCCCCCAATATATCATTATTACATTCACACATAGATTCATTCGATAGCAATAACTCCTTCTTCGTGAGTGTATATTGATTCGCGGTATGTCCTATGGTATGTTAAAATAGTGTGTCACCAGATTGAGGCATTGCATACCACATGCCACTGCATTTGCGGACTAACGGTCAACATTTAAGAGGACGCTGCTTATGAATGCACAAGTGTAAATATTCTTTCTTCATTCCTAATTCATTCTCGTTGACGTTAATTTATTTTCGTTACGTAAAAATATTTAACTTCTGATAAACAAATGACAAGTGAATTGTATTAAACCTACCAAAGGATTTGCCTGTTCATTGTCCTTTTGCACAAAATTAATGAATACACAGCAAACTGTGTAACATCAGTGAGATGGCTGAAATATGGTAAATATACTATTAGTTACAGTAAAAATTTATTTTATCATTAATCAGAAACTTACTGATATTGTAGTTTTGAGACACAAAGTTTTATTTAATTACTGTTCCTTTGCAATTGATTGGCGCCCTGTCCAGGGCATGCTTTTGTCTGTGCCACGTGTCACATGCAGGCATGATTGGCTGTGCCCAGAATATACTGTAAAATACATACATAAGTTAATATAAAGCCTATACAGAATCTAGCTAAGACTGGCAGCTGGTATTTTTTGTAAATTGAGGAAGCACAAATGTTTACATCTTCACTTCATTTTATTTTTCCATAGCATAGGGTTTAAACCCCTTCCGTGGAACTGCAGTTAGTTGCACTGAATAATACACATGTCATGTTACATAATAACAAATTGTGTTATTTTATCTCGGTACATTGTAAATAAAGTGTAAAAAATAAAGTGTATTGGTGCTGATTTATTGAAGTTTGAGAAGTCAGTAATGTTCCTGATTCCAATCTACATTGAGAGGTTCGATCATTATGAAAAGAAGTCATGCTTCAGAGTGAGACAAACAAAAAACTCTCGAAATAACCTCTTGGTAAGAATAAGTGAAGGTGTGATGCTCTACCATGGACATGTATTACTGTCCAGTGTTCCCAGGAAGGGCTCTGATCAACCACAATGCTTATACACAGAATTCAATAAATGATATCCAACATTTTAGTTATAACTTCTTTTGCATCATTGTAAGATGGCATTCTGTTAAAATAATGCATATATATGGTCCCTAGCCAAATGAATTATCAGTAAAATGCAATAAGATTGCAGAATTACACACAAATCACTTATGTCACTGGGCTTATACTACAATTATAACAAAGGCACTGGCTTCGTAGAAGCTCTTAGATACACTCATGAAATACGTTTTCATATTACTTAAATAAAACATGAAATAAAATTAAGTTTAAGCAATATTCATTCAGGTCTAACGCCTCTCCTTGAAGGATGAAATGAGTTTTTTTGCTCTGCTGAATCATAAGTAGGTGTTTTTATGTTATTCTAAGGCAGTGGGATAAATGAAGCACTCTGAGGGTACATTACAGTGTTGTTGCTTTAGTTTGAGAATATTTATACAATTTATATTTCAAAAAATGTATTACCAGAATGTTACATGTACACTGAAGAGGGAGAGGGAGAGTGTTTTCTTAATATGCAGAAATTTTATATGTTCACATCAGGATAATGCAAAAGCAGAAAGAATTGACCGTAAACTCTGTTTTTATTACCAAGAGCTGAACAGTCCCCAAGTGACTGGCACAACTGAAATAAGGAATAACCCCCTATGTCTCTGTGAGGAGAGGTTTAGTAAAGCCAGAGGATCGTGCAGAAGAGAAGCTTTTCTTTTCAAACCGCTTTACATTCACAGATTATTAAACATCACACCCATTGTTAACAGGTGAATAAAACCAAGCATACAGCTGTGCAGTCTCAATAGACAAACCGTGGCAGTGGAGAATATCATACTGAAAGGCTCAGTAACTTTCAACATGGCCCTGCTGGAGCTGCCCCGGTAACATCTAGGCCAACACAAGTGTAATGCTGTGGTGATTAGTGACTGGCAAGGTGGGGGCTTGGTGGTGGACTACCTTATTAAACTCAAAGGAAAGTGGCGGGAATATGGAGGTGCTCATGGCACCATTTCAGGACAGGATCGAGGGTCACGTCAAAGATGAGCTGTGCCCCACCAAGCACACCAGAGTGTCTTTATGAATTGAGCATAATTATTGAAACCAGCCGTATCAGAAGTGGCACAACACTTGGGCCTGTGGCTGCTATAGTTTGCCAAGCTTCTTTGTACATCCAGGGCCCATGGCCTATGTGAACCCATGCAACTGGCAGCATCCACATTTTGGAACCCAACCATGGTCTGTGGAACTGGGGAACAGACTGCCCACACTGCAGGGCCAATAGTGACCAGGATCCAAACGCTTGGGTCAGCTGGGAAACCAAAGGTACCACTGTGAGCAGGGTTGCTCTCAGTGGGTTCAAGTCCTCTCACTATGTCTACAGGGGTGTTCCTCGACCACTGATGGCTACATCGTGGTGAGGAGTTCTGTCACTCAGTGTACACTTGATTCTCCATACTGGTTCTTCCTGGCCTCAGCCCTACACCTGCAGCTAGCACTGGAGCATCCAGTGGCAACACAAACCTTGTAGTTCTTATGCAGCAGTTTTGGTGGACTAGAACAGACAAGCATGTGAGAGCACATGTCGTGGCCTGACAAACCTGCACCCATAACAAAGAACCAAGGAAATGGCCACCTTGGTGCCTTCTCCCTCTGCCTATTGCCTTCCATCTATAATGCCACCTGTTCTTGGATTTTGCCACAGGCCTACCCCTGTCTCAAGGGAACGTAGTTAATTTAGTGATTGTCAGTCATTTTTCAAAAACCTGTGTATTTGAGGCTCTCCCCAGGATCATGTCCCCCTAGGAAACACCCACTCTTCATTAGCAACCAATCA